>VDFB02291070.1:0-40677 GCA_007258455.2 Sequoia sempervirens
TTTGCACTCTTTCATTTGCTGCTCGTTTTCTAACGCTTACATTCGACCTATCACACATATTAATTAAATAATATTACATTTATTTAATTAATATCATCCATTTCCCCCAAGTCCTCTAAAGTTCTAAGGTAATTAATTGATTATATTACCTTTTATCTCTCTTCCTCTTTAAATTAAATAAATACCCCAATTTATTTAATTAATCATTTTATCCCTACACAAGGATTAAATAAATTATTTAATTCTTCAATTTCCTCTCTCTCCTTGTCACATCTCACTTCATCTCCCATTAACCCCTAATCCTAATCCTAATCCCTCCATTAATGATGTGCACACACTTAATCCTTGATTAAGAGGTGTCACATCCTCCAACTTTTCCCACTTGCCTCTTAATCATTTCTCCATTAGCCTAATCTCTACCTAACCCCCCTTAATCACTTGCACATTCTTAATCCCTTGATTAGGATAGGGATAATCTTCTTTCCATTTATTGCTCTCTACCATGTCTAATCAGCCTCCTTTTTGGAGAAGTAACCCCACATGGGTTACCTTTCCAAAGTACACCAAAGGAATTTAAAATTCCTTTTATTCCACTCCATCCAATCATTTTGGAAGATTGGACAAGAAATGCCTTTATGAGGAAGATCTTGTACATCACCCTAGATACTTGCAAAGTACTCATCTACCTTTCAAGCCTCCTCATTTTGACACTTGTCACCATCCTAGGCTTTGAGAGGTCATCTCTCCTTCCCTTCCTCCCATGATGCCTCTTGGCATGTGTTGAGATGTCTCAACTCATCTCATCCATTGATCTTCAACTCTCAATCTCAACATGTCACCACCCTAGGCTTTGAGAGGTCAACTCTCCTTCCCTTCCTCCCATTATGCCACTTGGCATGTGTTGAGATGTCTGAACTCATCTCATCCATTGATCCAATTCATCCCTTCATCAAAGACTAAAAACACAACCATTTTCACAATCTACAATTCTTGAGCAATTTCATATTGTTATGTTGCCAAAATTTTGTGAGTACACACTGAAATCGATCGCACCAAGGAAATCTCCACATTGAGCTCATCAACATACTTGAATTTCATCAATTTTCAAGTAGGTATGAGTTCTTAGTCCCTAATCTTGATTGTTGCATGATTTATATGTTTTGTTAGGTTTTCTTAGTATTTCCTAGCCATTTAAATACATTTTTCACTACACACAATTGGTGTCAATTTCTTCCTTTGTCTTTATTGAATATATATATATATATATATATATATTCTTTATACTTTTACTAAATCCATTAATTAAATAAGGGGAATTTTTTAAAATTAAATATGTTGCAATAATTATAGATCTATAAATACTCTTTTTTTTATTAAATTCTTTCTCATTCTTCTATCCTCCTTTTTATTTTCCTTTTTGGAGTTAATAATTTTATTGATCTAATTGGCTTATAATAACTTTATATTTGCACTCTCTAATTTTTCCTTATCTTATTATTTATTTTCCTATCCTCTATTCCCTTTATAATTTTTTATATACCTTCTATTTATTCCCTTTAATTCTTAATATTATTAGCAATATTATTTCATATATTTATGTCTATTGTATAAATCTAATTCATGCTTTATTTTCAAATGTTCTAAATTGTTAATATTGGATGGTTTTTATTTCCTCAATCCTTTTAATTTCCTTTTCTTCTTTATATTGTTCCTCCAAAACTCCTACCTTTTATTTTAAAGTTTCAATAGCTTCATAAATTATTTAACTTTATTTGCAATAATTTTTGCCAACTTTTCATCTTCTATTTATTTTTTTATATTAATTTATTAATTGTCCTTTTAAAAAAAATTATGGTCGTTGTTTGCTCTTCTTAGTTGTGAGGCTTGTGTTGTTATCTTTCCTCGTATCTCGTTGTCTATGTAATAGCATCTTTTTTCAAGTGTTTCACATGCAACCCCCTCCTCTCTCCTCCCTCTCTTTTTCTTTTTATGTACTTCTTGGTCTGCAAACTAATCATTGTTCTCCTTGATCTCTCTACTTCATCTTGATGATGGATCACAAAGTGTGATATGAAGTATTGATACAAAAAAACCTACACAATCAAATCCAAAAACAATTTAGCAATATTCTCAATAGTTTGTGAAAATATATTATTAATCAAATTAATGTAACATTTTGGTAAATTCAAAATTGTAATATCTTTAGGATTCCATATAGACTCATTTCCCTATCCTTGTGCTTTGTGGATATGAACCCACTATAAGGTGGTGTCATCTTGTTATTTTGGGTTCTCCTTGTGAAGGGAGAGTGAGTGGGGTGTTTTGGAAACATTATCTTTTGGCCCTTATGTCCTTAGATTCTTTTTAGTCCTTTGTAGAACTTTCAATGTTTAGGAAGTGTCTCTTCCATTGGCTCGTATTTTGAAGATCAAATATGATCTCTTAAATTTCTACCTTGGTATTTTAGTCATTTGTAGGTATTTCTAAGGTATGTCTTGAGTTGATTCATATTTTTATGTTTGATCAATTGTCACTAAGTTTGAGACCTAGAAATAGGTATCCATTCAATCTTTAGTCAAGTCTATAGTGTTGAAAAATGAACATCTAATATTGTCCTCTTTACATGTTGTAGCCCTTTTTTTGTTAAACAATGAGCCTTTCTATTCATTTTTTAAGAAACTTTGTATTCAAAGTTGATATCCTTGGTTTTATGATCCTTCCTATGTCAAGAACTTGCCAACAATTTTCATAATCTAGAATTTATTCCATCGTTGACATTAGGAAGCATGCATTTATGTGAAAATGACTAATTGTTCTTTTTAATTGAGGGCTTGCACCTCCTAGTAGATTAAACTATTTTGAGGTCCTTCCATTAAATTTGGGGGTCACTTATATATTTGTAGAATGATTTGGAGATAGTTGTCACACTTATCTTACTCTATGCTAAAAAAACTAACAATCATTTTAACTAGTCAAGGTATGGTGTCTCCTACTAGTCCCGCCTCTTTCTTAGGTTTCCATTGGTGTTGTGAGAGATTTTTTTGGTATTTCTAGGGAGCGGATTCAAGGTAGATGACTCCCTCATACTACTTGTGTGTTCTATTTACATGAGAATGTGACCACAGGTTAGGAATCAACTATCATCATGGTGAAGCTCCACTCTCTCATAGGATCATTCTGGTGAATTTGTTACATGTTTGAAAAGTATTTCACTTGTAGATCACATTGCTTGGAGCAATGGCAATTCTATTTTTTATGTGTTTTTGTGCTCAATATGATCATTTTTGTGCATGTCAGTGTGTAATGTGACATTTCAATGTCATATCTTGAATGTTGGAGTCATTTGTATGTTCTTTCAAAAAAAGTTCACTTGGCTAATTTCCTAGGTGTGTGTCTTAGGGAATTGCATATATAGTTTTATTTATTTATTTTAATGTTGTTATATTTGGCTATGATAGTCAGTGTTATTTTTTTGGATATAAATCTTATGCATCATGCATGTACTAAACATATTGATATTTAGTATCACCTTGTGCAAGAAATGGATGAGAATGCTAAGGCCTTGTTAGATAAGGTTTAAACTTAGGATGATGAATTGCAAAGTTTCTTATGAATCTAATAACCATAGATTAAAGTAGGAAGGTTGTGGGCCTTAATTTTTGTACTTGATTGTATTTATATTTTTATGAATGTATTTAAAATTATAAGGTCACGAGGGAGAATGTTAGGATTAGGTGTCATTCACCTTGTAATTCTATGTATCTCCAACACTCTTAGAAAGTGTCCTCAAATGCCTAGGTGTAATTGAGAAATAATTTATAATCAATATTCTTTGAGGATATTGGCATTAGTTGTCATATGAATTCATGAAGGAGGTAGAGCATTATGGTGGCAACTTTAGTTAATTTTGGAGACATTAAAGGTAAGATTTGTTTCATGAGTGCTAGATGGGGAAGTGCAAAATCTTTATATGATGGATGCGACCCACACAAGTTAGCGGACTCCAAAATGGATAATTATACTTGGGAATGTGAGTCATCGAGAGTTATGAAATAAAATATGCCTTTGTGGTTATGTTTTCTATTTGGATACTCATTGAGTGCACCAATATGACAACCATGCGAATTCATTTATTAGTTTACTATTCTTAGGAGATCCACTCCAAGATCAATGTGGGGTTTTTGCATGATGTCATGGTTTTAGTACCCATTATATAGTTTTGTCTTTTTTCCATGTCTATATATTGGAGAATGAGATAGTGGTTGCATATCATTGTTCTTTACAAGTACATAGGCACTGCTAGAGTGAATAAAGTGTTAGTGTGTTGGACATATCTATTTGTTGAAGATTCATACATACTTTTTCTCTCTTTATCATGTGGAATTTTGTTTGAAAGGGTTTTTTTATATAAATCATATATTCATATGTTTAATAATTTTATTCTTATTGTTTATTTTATGCAATCTCATAATAATCATATGATAATCCTTGGATAAACTATTATATTTCAGATTTGCATTTATTTGTAAGAGCATTTTTTGTAATAACTTTTCACCTTGTTTTTAATATGAAAATAGTCTAATTAAACAAATGTGATTTATTTAATTAATTTGATGCGCAAGAATACGAGAGATAATTAGTTTAGATAGAATTAGAAGTGATATTGAAAGAAGTGTTAGACAATAATAGATTTTAAATATTTGCAATAACCATCAATGAAATGAGATGGTGATGACTTTCTCATCGAGAAAATATAATGCTAATTACTTTCTCCATTCCAAGACTTACTCAAAGAAAGCATACCTAAGAATGAGATAATCAATTTGATACTTAACTTCTCACTCCAGAAACAATCGATATATTTAAACATAAATACTTGAGAGTGGACCTAAACATAAAGAGCAATTTTAATATAAATCTACAACTTACGTCTATCATTCATTTGATTAGAAATGAAAGAAGATTAATTAAGAGGAACGTACCATAAATTAAATATTTTATTTATTTTTTAATATACCCAAACTCACTCTATGAATTGAAGGTGCTTCTAGAGATGCTCCGACCAGAAATTGTCTTATTATTTTTAAGTTTGTGTAATTGGAGATGCTTCTTAAGATGCTCATGAGTTAATTGCTCGTATAAACCATATAAGATAATATTCTTAATAGAGTAGGACAGCTTGATTAAGATGCGCACCCAAGAAACAGCCCCACTTTTATGTGGGAAAAATGCTAGTTTAAGCTTATTATCAACCGAGGACCATTTAATAGTCTCTTTGGCTTTGTAATATATAATATGAATCCACCGTTATGGGGATGTGCAGGCCCGTATTGAATGTCAATATCTGACTAAAAATAATATTTGATTCTCATGTCCACTAGTGCAATTGAAAGGTCCAGGGACTCGACATGAAAAGCAGCGAAGACACTCTTCCAAAAAGGTTGAGTGGAAGATGGCAGTGGAGAAAGTTTCATTGCTGTGTGGCTGCGTGAACAAGGATAATAAGTAAGTAGCAAATACCCTCAGATGTCATTACCTTATCTTTCTCTTGCTTTAATTTTTGGTATCATTGTTACCGTTGGGTTCTCATGTTTGGTCAATATCCATTGCACATATTTAGAGATGAGGCGATGCTGTTAAGGAATATTGTAAATATGGTATCCAAGGTATTGGAAAAGGTGCTCTTTCTGGTAGTCCAAAAACCCGTTGGACTGGATGATATCATACTGGATTTTGAAAGAAATACAGTTGAATCTGCCGAGAGTGAGCACACTGTACAAATTGTTGGGATCGTGGGCATGGGAGGAGCGGGTAAGACTACGCTGGCAAAAGAGCTGTATAACAGGAAATCCTCATCCTTTCAATGTTCCAGTATTGTATTTGCAGAGCGAGATGCTGCAAGTAGAAATGCTTTGCATGAGAAGCAGAAAAGGCTTCTGGAGGCATTGAATAAGTTTTTGGGCCACACAGGTTAGGGTTCCACATAAACAATGTTACAACAGTTCTATTTGGAAACAACCCTGCTTCTGGAATCTGCCCTTACAAATTATTGAAAGAAAGATCCATTTCTTGCAAATTTTTTAATTTGGAGAGTGAATCTGGTATAGGAACTACAAAGGCATTGTGGGACAGATTTAGAAGCTCTAATGCTGTGCAGTCTCCTACAGAATTTGGAATGATCCCAGTAAGTCTATTTCCAATTCTATGGCTTGAGCCATTACAATTTTACTTATCTCCTGTGGAATGGCTTTCAGAGAATTCCATGAATGATTGAGGTAGAATTGCAGGTTTTTAAGGCTGGCAATGACTTCACGAGGTATCCTTCCCCCTAGGTTATTGTGAGATAAGTCCAGGAGCTCCAACTTCTGACATCCCTCCAAACTAACAGGGATCTTCCCTGATAACTTGTGCTGAAGAAAAACACGTCCTAGGTGCTGGGAGCTACAGAGAGAATGTGGTATTTTTCCAGATAATTGGTTGTGGCTAAGATGTAAGAGTCTGAGATGTTGCATTTGACATATCGCATTTGGAATGCTTCCTTCTAATTTGTTCAGATGCAAATACAATTGTTCAAACTTACGGAATCTTTTAATTCCAGATGGAATGTTGCCGCCGAAAAGATTATCTTCTAGACCCAAGTAAGTTAAGTTTGTCAGATCGACAATCTGATGTGGTATCCTTCCTCTTTTCGTGTTGGCTGATAAATCCAAGTAACTGAGATTTGAAGACAGTTGGCCTATGGATGGGGGCAGTATACCAGTGAAATGATTGTGTGTTTTATCTATTTCTCGCAAATGGGAACAATTTGTGAGAGCAGTGAGAAAGGCCAATGTGTCATATCCAGAAGAGGGATTTGAAAATATTGTTGAGAAGTTTTTGAAAGCTTGCAATGATTCCTTTTGTTCTTTGGGGACTTTGGAGGACCAGTTTATAGCAGAGGCAAGGATTTTTGGGAATAGACAAAGAAGAGAAAGAGATGTTCATGGATGTGGCTTGTTTCTTCACCATAAAAATGAAAGCTTGGCGATTGAAGTATGGGATGGATCAGGGTGGAGTGGCTGATTACATTCATGACCATCTGAGGGATTTGGGAAGGGATCTCGCAGGTAGACATACACCTTCTCATGAATGGCTTCCACAACAAATAACTTCTGGAATTAAACACAACCCCTGCATTTACTTCAGCTCTGCATTTCATTCATTCTCCTCACCGCCAGCATATCCTCTCCACTCATTCAAGCGTGTGAAGATTGTTTTCCCCAACCCAATCCATCTCAGCTGCCTCAACTCTCTGCTTTGTTTATTGTCTCTTTTTGCTGGGCATATACGTTGAGTTTAGGCAGTTTTTTAATGCTTTTTGAAATAGAACAAGTGCTCTGCTGTAGCAGTAGCTTGAAGAAACAGCCACCGAACAGGGGTCTTTGCTTATAATATTTTCTGAGAGTAAAGAAAAGAACAGCAGCTCTGTGAATGTAATCAAGTTTGTTAGCTTTTGAAACATATGAAATATAAATCAAATCAGTTCATCTGTGTTTTATTTCTGCATTCTATTTATGTTCCTCTGTGCTCTGTTTTATCTCCTCTGCCTCTTCCTTCAATAACAAATATACAGAAACAAGCTAGGGTGAGCTTCACTTAACATTTTCTCTTGTCAATTGTCCTTAGTGAATGTTTCGTTTTTATGCTTCACTTCATGTATAATTTATGCTCTTCATTTTCCTATTCAAGGAGGATGGTCTATTAGAGGGGCATCAGGCAAATTCACTGTCAGCAATTCACCGTCAACAATTCACAGCAGGAAAATTCACCGCCATGATAAATTCACCTCAAGGAAAATTCACCACCGGCAATTCACCGTGATGAAAAATTAATTGCAAACTTTTTATGTGATGAATTTTCTGTGGCTGTGAATTGCTGGTGGTGAATTTGTCATGGCGGTGAATTGTTGGTGGTGAATTTTCCCACAGTGAATTGTTGGCGGTGAATTTTCCTAGAGCCATTAGAAGGATAGATGTTGCTGGATTTGAATATACTAATAAGCCATTGCATCATCGGCAGCGTCTGAAAAAGTTCTTTGAGCTCATAGGAATCTCAAACAGATGTTTTGGGCGCCGTCCATCTTCTTATCTCAGATTAAAACTTTTTACTGGCAGAGAAGAACAGTTTATCAAATATTTTGGCACAGCATCGGAAGATCCTGTCTGCCTTAGATCAATTTAAGAGGAGAAAACTTCAGTCATGGTCACTCAGAAATTTAAAAATGCTGAGGCTCACCACTGCTGACTGCCTAAGAGAAATATGGGATAATTCAGATATTAGCGTAGCATTTCATATTACGTTGCTTAGTTTAGGTTCTGCAATTAACACAGCGGTTATGCAGTTGCAGTTAAGATAACTGTAATGCTCCTCTGTTCCTCTGTATAAATTTGTGTCATGTTCATCAAATAAATGGCCAAGCATTTACCTTTCAAATGTTGCAGTCACTTGTATGTCGTTCTTTCTAAAAAAAATGTTCACTTGGGCCAATTTCCTAGGTTTGAGGACTAGGAAATTACATATACAGTTTTTTTGAAGATTGTTATAACTGGTTATGATTGGTGTCATTGTTATCGTTGAGTTCTCATGTTTGTTGAATGTCCATTGCACATATTTAGAGATGAGGCGATGTTGTTGAAGAATATTGTAAATATGGTATCAAAGATATTGTGAAAGGCAACCTTTTGATAGCCTAAAAACCCATTGGATTGGGTGGTATCGTACAATTTTTACAAGAAATATATTTGAATCTGCTGAGTTAGCACAGTGGTCAAATTGTGGGGATAGTGGGAATGGGTGGAGTTGGTAAAACCACGCTGGCAAAAGAGTTGTATAACCGGAAATCCTCATCCTTCCAAAGCTCCAGTTTTATGTTTGCAGGGCGAGATGCTGCAAGCAGAAATGCTTTACATGAGAAGCAGAAAAGGCTTTTGGAGGACCTTTTTGTCAAAGGATTATCATTTGATAACATAGAAACAGGAAAACCTATTCTAGGAAATTGGTTGAGATCTGTTCTGCGTTCATTGTTTTGGATGACGTTGATCATGGAAGCCAACTGGATGCTCTGCTGACAACTAAAGACTGCCTTGCATCCGGCAGTCTTGTGGTTGTTACAACTTGCGAGTTACATCTTCTTGCAAAATGGAGCTAAACTATATATAGAATGAAGGCATTGAATCCCCGCCATGTCAAAAAAACCTAAATTTCTACGCCGTTTTGGGGACGAGGACGAGGACGGCAGGGACGGGTTTCCAAGATGTTTTCTAGGGGCCATTTTTAGGGGACGGTAGGTGACGACGACATATATATATGATTATTTTTCAAAATTTATTAATATATTATAGAGAGAGATATATTAATAAATTAATAATTGACAACAACAATATCAATATGTAAATAAATTGCGAGAGCTGTTGTTAACAACATAAATGTCATTAAACTTATTATTGTAGTCAATGATCCGGGTATGTTTGCATTTTATTGGGAATCAATATAAATTAGATTTTGAAGGAAATGTTTGTTGCTGTAATCAAATCAGACTTATATCAGACGGTAATGCAATGTATTTAGACTTGATATAGTGCAAATAAAATTAGATTTGAGGTTGAATGTTTCATATTTGTTGATGCTATGATAGTAGTTATCATTTATATGTGTGAGACGAGGAAATGTCGGTGAAGGTCGATTACACTTGATTCATGATGAATTGAAACATAACTTCGCCAAACAAACTTGCATCTACAAACAAGATCATTTAAATTGGAAATCTAAACTAAACATTTTACTAAAATTGAAAGCTACAAACTAAGAAAATAGTTAAATTTCTAATCTAAACCATTTGAAACTTATCTTATTTTGGAATTGGTGTCATGTTGACGTGAAACGATGACCTTTTCCCAATTCTGTGATTAGTGACTCTGTTTCAATTGATTCTGTGGAAGAGAATTGATAAAACCATTGTAATTGATGTATAAAAACCTAGTTTATGCTAAAAATGAACATGATGTAAACTAAGTTACCATGATTTTATGTTAGAAATGCATAGATTATGCTATTGCTAAGCTAATTATATAAGTTAATTATAAGATAAAAGATAATAATCGTAATTTATAAACAAGCTAAGATGGATGCATGTAAGCCATTAATGGAAGCTTGAAACTAATATGCAACTAAAAATGAACTAAAATATGCTAAATGTGAGTAAAGTATGAGTGATTTCAATAGCATGAGTTTGCAATTGAAAGATGGATCCATTTGTCTCCAAATAGTGACTTATTTATAGGAAAACAAATGAGGAATGAAGGGTTGAGATCAAAAAGATTAATCAATAGTCCAAGATGAAGGAGATGGGACACATGTATCATGGATTTTCATCAACGAATGAAAATGCATGATGAGATTCTAATCAAGGGTTCACACTTGCCTCAAACAAACACACTTTTGACCTGCTCACATAGGTCAAAGGTGACTTGTTTTGAAAGGTTGAAGGTTAAAACTTGTTTAAAAAGCCAAGTGAACATATCCCTTTTTCAAATGATAAAGGAATAAGAATATTTTCTTAGAATATTTTCATGGGTGAGGAAAAATGCATTTTACAAATTAAAATAAAGTTTTAATTGTGCAAAAAAGGGGATAAGGAATATCCTTTGCTTAGAGGGAAGTTAGTTTAATTGCTAATTAAACAAGGTTTAATTAGACAATTAAGGGATTTGGAGGAAATAAAGTGATAATCATTAAATTAAATGATTTAATGAATAAAAGAGAGATGGAATGATATTTAATTAAATAACTTAGGGTTATTTAATTAAATAAGATTACTTAAAAAATTAAATTAAATATTTTGATTTATTTAATATAATAAGATAAAATATTAGCATGAAAATGGATGAATTAACCTGATTAAATTAAGTAGGTTAATGGATGAAAATGATGCAATTAATTAAATAGCTAGGTTAATTTAATCAATTAAGCAAAAAAAAAGTTGGGTTTAAAGAGGAAATGATGTTAGTAAATCTATTTTAAGTGTATGATAACGATTAGGATATTTTTCAGTGTCTACATTTTACCCATCTTTAAAGTGAGGTACCTGCTACTTCGGTTCAAAGAATAACGCTTTTTAGATCAAAACTGCTATTTAAATCAAAAATATTTTTTTTTGACTTTTTAGATGCCCCAATGGAAGGATAAAGCTAACTCCCTACCCCTCAAGAAATCAGGAAATTTTTTTAAATTTTGGGTTGATTTCTTGACAAAGGTTAAAAGCTACCCCAAGGGTCCAGAAAGACAAAAAAACCCTATTTTCTAGGTTAAATTAGGGCAAAAATAACCCCTAATTTTCTAGCTTAAATAAGCCAAGAAGGGTCATTTTCAATTCATTTGTGCATTCACACTTAAGAGATTCTTACAATCTGAGCTCTGACCCTCTGACGAAATGGCACGTCAAGATTTTCTTAGACACATGTTTGATGAAGTTCGAGAGTTCCAACGACTTCTAGGCGTAGGACCACCCGTATGTAACTCCAAACTTGATTTGAAATTTGAATTTTTGATGCATTTATTACACTTTGAAGTTCAAACTTTGGCGGCGTCGCTATATAGCAATGCCTAAATTAAAATTGGTGATGCCCAGATGAATTGTAGTGATACATATTTATATGGCGACACTATTCGCGATTTAAAATTAGGGTTTCTAATTTTAAATAGCGACGCATACTTGTTTGGTGACACACTTGCTGATTTAGAAATTAGGGTTAGGGTTTTCCAAAGGTCAAATCGCGATGCCAGCTTATTTGGTGACACATCTTTCAATTCACAATTTTAAATGCTTCAGGCGTCGCAATTTGAAATTTGAATATAGCGACACTTTTATGATTTCTGAGTTGTAAACTTCAAATTGAGTCAAATTTCAATGATTTCTTGAAGCCGTGCACTTCATGGATGTAGGAGGTCTTTCCACCATTGATGTCGAGGGAGCATAGGCCCACTATTTTGGAGAGATTAGGTGATCTGTCAAAGTTACACTATGAGCACCATGGAGAGATCGACCTCTAGTATGTTGTGTATGCGCTTGTGATTTAGACACATTTAGCGATGATGACAACTCTGTACGAGAGATGGCATAGTGAGACCTCATCCTTCCACCTTCCGATAGGTGAGGCGACAGTTACTCTAGAGGATGTTTGCTATATATAACGTTTGTTGATTCATAGAGATCATGTGATTTATGGCACTGATGTCGTGTTCAACACTGACCTTGAGGTCATGGAGATGAATCAAATTGCATTAGTTACATCACAGATCAACCTCGAGTCATACAAAGGTCATGTGCCTACTTTCAGATTGATCATCACAACCATCATTTTGGGTTTGGTTTCCCTAGATAGATGTAGCAGAGGATTCAACCCAAGATGGGGCTTGGCATGACATCAGATGCTGCATAAGACACTTTTTGTGTGGGGGCCCATGATGCTAGCCTCCTTGGATCATGATTTATGATTTTTTCTATTGTGATGGTAGAGCCATTGGTGCAGGGGTGACTCTGCTACATATTTGGGTGTGGGAGCACATTGTCATGCTTCGGCCTATTGTTTAGATGGCAGACATGGAGCCAAATGATCCTGTCATTTGGAGATACAGAGGTGCGATCACTTTGAGACACATTGGACAGATTGGGCTCCCGTATTGGAGACGAGTGATAGATGATATAATAGTTTTCTATTGGCGCTCATGGCTTCATATGCCACCATGGTTTGATGATATTTAGTAGTTATATTTCACTAGATAGACCTGATACATGTAGGGTCGAGAGCACCACATTATTGATAGGTATCTACCATATAGGGTAGCATGGTGGTTCAAAGAGGTCTAGGATAGACCTAATGATGCATACAGGTACATTTTTGTGAGATTGGCTAGAGAGGTTCCCACATGGGGACCGACTATTCTAGCTCTAGAGGTGTCGTAGAGAGCTTTAAACAATTGGTGGCCCAACCTTGGGCATATGATTAGGGACAAGCGGTAGCTCAAACTATGCCAACATATGATGCTTGGTTCATCCCTCCTCGATGTTTGACAGATCCAACAGGTGTTCCCCCCAAAGGGAGACCTAGAGGCAGAGGAGTAGGGAGAGGTATGGGATAGGGTGGCCAGGATGGCTAGGATCTAGGTTCCAGGGGCCCCACTGATTGTACAACAGCCCTCGTAGTAGCCCCCAACAGTTGAACAACAACTGACACCACCACCATCACTAGATGCCCAGGATGCTCAGATACAACAGCTGTAGAAGCAGTGTAGATATTGACTGGTGAGCAAGTTTTGGTTATTACTGTTGAGCAAGACCAAGATCGGCAATAGGTGGTTGCGGTCACAGACGAGAGAGATCAGGCATTGCAGAGAGTACAAGCTATGACAGGGGAGAGAGATCAAGAGGTTGCTAGGTATGTGCAAGATCATCATGGAAAAAACAGACCCTTAAGTGGCAAAAAAATTAGAAAAATCAGTTAGGCAACTTGATGCAAAAATTTGAATAAGTTATCTATATTATTTCAAAAAATGTAAGAATAAAATCTATATAAAATTGAATATAGTTTCTAAACTACTAGGTTTATTTTATTTTTAAATTTATTTGTGAAAATTTAAAATTTCAATGCAATAGTACTTAAATTTCAGGGAAAAAATAAGTAGGTGTCCGTTTAACCACCCTAACCACAATAAAATGATAATATTTTTTTATAATATTTTAAATATAAGTAGATGACTCATGTCCCGATGTGATGCATATTTTGTAATTTTTTCCAAGTAAATAATTAATTATGAATTTTTATTATAAAATTTAAAAAATATAAAACTTGTATGTCTGACTAATCCTTGGTCAAAACTTCATGAAATTCATTTTTTCTTTTTAATCCTATAGTATGTGATTCAAAAAATGTGATACTATTTGAAAGCTATAGATGTTTTTCAATCAACCTATTAATCAGGACTTTAGTCGTAATTCAAATAGAAAATGAATAATAATTATTTATTAAATTCAAAGTAAAGCATAATTTATATTGGTGGAAAGCTGACAATCTCCTTTAAAAACCCTTTTCGTTTCATCGATTTTGGGTAAAAAAAATTTGTCAGCCACATACCCTACACATACCCATCATATCGCCACTTTTTGGCCCATCATGATCCTGCACATACCCTGTTTGGAGACAACAGATTGAGGTGATGATTGTGGCCACCCATGGTCAGAAAGTGTTAGGGTGGTTGTACAAGGAGGCAATTATCGAGGCTATATATTATAGGCAGAATTATCATCATGATGTACCAACAGCACTCAGACAACCAAATTTTTCATAGCCCAGTGATGCACGACCATGAGCAGAGGATTAGCCTAAGAGGGAGGTTAGAAAGGGTAGCAGCTTTTAAGGCTAGCTATTATGTACATACACTTTTTGATTTTTCCCCATTATTTATTCAAAAATATACATTCATGGGCGCCTTTTTGATAGCCTCGTGGATATTGTACTTTTGATCGATGTTCATACACTGATCTAGGTTTTGTACCATGACATTCATTTTTTGATATACATATGATATATATATGAATGATTCATACTATGATGTGTTCACTTTATTTCATGTATGGATGGATATGATATGGATGCATTTTACTTTATTATTTATACCTATGCGATATGTGATGATCATGATATGGATGGATGCAATGTTATGTTCTTTTTCAGTATCTTTTCATGATATGATATGGATGGATGACGTGGATGCATTTTTTTGTGTGTATTTTCTATGCATTTTTATGATGATGATGTATGCATGGATGAAAATGCTTATGATATGCAATGATTTAAGATGCTTAGAATAACCAATTATTCATCACAACTCAAATGATTATGGAAAATGTATGATGTGATATGTAATGATTATGTTGATGGATGTTTTATGATTATGCTATGATTATGAGATGTGTGTATGCTGATGGTTTGTGGATGCAAAGTGGATGCATTGATGATGTTTTTGTTGAATGTTATGATACTAGGTTAGCATGGAGAGAAGATAGAAGAATAAAGAATGAATGACTGTTGATGATGATTGCTTCAAAAGATCCAACAAGTCCTTGATCCACCAAGACTTTATTAGAGACGGTGATGAGACAATGCAAAATGCATGATGAAAATGCAGGGTGAGTTGCTCACTTTTCAGGATTCAGATTTTTCATCATTCCTTATTGTTTGATATAACACATAGAAATGATGCATCAAGGTATTGATAATGAGGACGACATTGTATCTAGTGTAATGGACTTTTACTTTACAAACAAATAAGATAGTTGTTCACACATTGACATGCAAAAACCTTGTTGGAATATAAGTTAGAAGCTTAGAGCATATTGGACGAAAGCATACGCAATAGTCAACAAAATACTCCAAATGACCTTCCTACACACAACTAAGCAAATATGTGCCAAAATTATTTTACAAGAGTACCCACAAACACAACAAATGAAAGATAATGATCGATGCCCCATTCCTTTCTCTCTAAATCATTGTAGAAAGACATCATCAAGAGGTCCTCAGAATGGGTCATTAAGATAAATCATAAGAAAAGATCAAAGAAAAATATTGAGTGTTATCTATAGCTCTTGCCTAGTTTAAGTTTAGCTAAAGTGATGTCTGATATTGATGTCCATTGCGAGAAGGATACATCCTAGGACATATTGATCAAAGGTTGTTTGATGTTGGGATGATGATGCTAATTTTTTTTTTTGCTATAAACTTCACAGACACATTTACCTATGATTTAAACTTTAGATTTTGACTTTTAGGTTCACACTTTACAACTTGCTATACTTTCTTTCTACTTGCTTCACTAAAGGTTGAAGGTGATGATCAATTTATTATGGGTGAAAGCGAGATGGGATGGATGGGTTTTGGATTTTCTGGAATATTTCAATGTTTTTGGTATTTTGAAATGTTTTGAGGTTGTTTTTGGTCTTTTTGAAAGTTTATGCGAATGTTTAGGATTTTCAAATTTTCTGAGGTTGTTTAGAGTTTTCTGAATGTTTTGAGGCTTTTTAGGTCTTTTGAATGTTTCTATTTTTTTTGGGTTTTCCATTTTCAATTTTTTTTGTGTTTTTTGAAATATTTGGATGTTTTTGTATTTTCAAAGAGTTTTTACAAATGTTTAGGAGTTTTCAAATATTTGAATGTTTAGGGGTTTTATAAGAATTTCCAAGTTTCGAGCAAGAACCTAACCTAAAGACCTATCCTAGGGGCCTTGGGGGCTAATCATAGATTAGTCTTTCCTACATTATACATGCAGAGACCACGTAGTTCGACCAACTCGACCCATTTACAAGATGAAGATATAAACAAGTAAAAGATGATAGTTTATTATGACAAACTGCTCAAGGACCGACCTAGGGTGTCTCAGGGGCACATCAATGATGGAATTTCCTACATTAAAGCTTAGAGATGACGTAGTTCGACAAGAGGATGCTATTTTTTAGATTTTCGATGTTTGACCTTTTTAGGGTTTTTGATGTTTTCTAGATGTTTTGGATTTTTCCTTTACAATTTTTTGAATGTTTTTGGACTTTAGCTATGCAGGATTTTAAAAATGTGTTTGGATTTTCTAAACGATCATTTTACAATTTTTTGTTTGTTTTTCAATGAGATTTGAGGAAAACGATACCTAGGTCATGATGTCGATGTCACGTTATGGGGTATAAGACATGGATCAAGAGTTATTTGAAAACAAGAGTGCAATAACCTGCCCTTAGTGTTTAGAAATTCTTCATAATGCAATGGATAACCAAGATAGGTAATGTGTATATGAAGATTTTGGTAGAGTTTTAACATGCTAGATATGGTCTATGGGACTTCATGAGATAAAATAGTAAAGAGCCTGTCAAAATTTTTCCACGAGTAGAGTTGAAGTATTTGCCAAATATTTGTCAAGATCAAGATAAAGTGGAATATCTGGATAAAGCTGGATTAGATGGATGGAGGCAACATTAGATTTATCATGACAAGGATTGGATGCTTTTTTCTGAGAAAGATCATATAGATGCTCGATTCTACTCATGACGCCTATTTGCTAGGTTTTCATCATAGTACTTTCCCAAAGCACCACCATAGTGGTTTTCATTGGAAGATGATTTTTATCTTTACTATTTTCAATCATTTTCTTATTTTTTTTTGGATTTTTATCATTTTTATCTTTTTTTTAATTTTATGGAGATGTTAGCCTCATGTTGAACCACTTGGTAGTACTGATGTGGAGACCTCTGTCATAACATGCCAACAATACCCTGCTTGAAGAAGTTGCTTCGCTAAGATATGAGCACTTGAATGCAACCTTGAAGAACTTTGATCTACCTTGTGGATATCAGAATTAACCTTTTCTATGTACGCTTATCATGATAAAGTTCCTTCAGAATCTTTATGATGAAGGGTAGCTACCAACCCACGGTCAATGCAAGAATTGGAGATTGTGAATGGAATGTATGGTGTCATGTATGAAGGAATATGAGATGGATTGGTTGATAGTTTGGAACCTTTGACTCTCCAAACTTGGGAAGATGGGTGATCATGGATGGGGATGGAGGTTTTCATGGAATTAGGACCAACCATTGGATATAATTTGTTCCTTGCTTGAGAAGCCTGCTTTTTCTTTTGATGGATACATTTTCTTTTTTGATTTTTCCCCATAGTTTCTTTGAGTAATGGATTTTTGGAGGGATGATTTTCTTTATTTTTCTTTGGTATCCATTTGTACCTGGCATGTCCTTTTTGCTTTACTACTTCATTTTCTTTGATGATCATTGTCTTGCTTTGATATTAATTCTTCTTTTTTTGTTGGTCCCAATTTGCATATGAGATGATGGGTGAATTCCAACTCATTATACAACTAGTTGTAGCATTGATAGTATTTTCATCATAAGGATCCTTTATGCCCCATATGTTGATTTTTGTTGTAGACAAGATTTCCCCCGATGTTGTGAAGGTATGATCAATACCTAATCCTTTGTCTTGTTAATGTATCCTCTGATCCATATCCACAAAATAGGACTTGTCATGAACACATGATATTCCTATGGGTTCTTGTTGTTCACGAATATGAATTATTTGCTTTGGTCCTATGACATTGTTTTATATTGATATTGCTTCAAATAATTTGATGCTAATTCAAAAGATGTTGATGATGCACAATCACTATAAGAATCAATAATCTCAATTGCTTCTTGCTCATGAACTATTTTATTTGAGTCTATGAAATCATTATCTATTGATACTATTTCAAAAGATGTTGGTACTGATTCAAAAGATGTCATGGATGCACAATCACTGTAAGAATCAATAATCACAACCGTTACTTGCTCTTGTGTAGAAATATCAAGAGTGGGAGATTCATGTTCTGGATGAAGAATGTCTATATGTCCATCTGAAAGAAACATCTCAGGAGAGATATCAGGAACATCTTTGGAGTTTAAAATGGTTTGGAAGATGTCCCTTAGTTCTTTGTAAAACTCTGGGGATAGAGGTTCTTGATCTTAACTCGATTCGAGGGTGGTCCCACAATAGTGGTTTACAATTTTTGGCCAAACTAGACACTGAAATAAATTTTTTAACTAAATCTTCACTTTCAGGCACCTATAGCAGCTAACCCGTGAGGAATTTGAAGATGATGCAAACTAGAGTTTTATGAAATTTTGTCTGTAGATTCTAAATATATTTTGTTTCAAAAAATTTGGAATTAGATTGCATTTCTTTTTCCATCTCCCTCAAAAACTATATTTTTTCTTTAGAAAACAACATTTTAAAAAGTGGCGCCATCGTGATAACGCATAAATTTTTTTCCATGAAGGATAAAATTATAATTCTTTCGAATTTAGATTTTTAACTCGATATCTAGTGCTTCCCACTTGGTTAGATAGTTTTTATTGAATACTTTTCTTTTAATAAAGTTTTGAAGTCAAACCAATTACAATTCGGACATACATGACCATATTATGTAACTTTTTTGTATTTATCAAAATTCAAATTTTTTTTGGTTGGATCAAGGACTTCAATATTTGGTGCACTCATATTTTTGATTTTTTTTGACAATCTTCTATTTTTCCATGTGCGAACATAGAGTTTGATTCTCGTGAAAAAACCTACATTCACAAGAAATAAAAAATAAATATAATAATAAAATTAAATTTATTTAAAATTATACTTTTTGGGAAGCTTATAATAAGGACTACATGTTTACAATTTTTTTTTTTATAAATGAATTCATTTGATCCCCCAAAAGGTAAATCAAAAGTTGTTTTTTATCAGCATGTTGATAGGTGTAAATGAGACTCTGTTATAGGTATGGTTTAAAAATAGCCGGGTTATATCCAAGGGGATTTGATCTAAGGTAGTTTGATCAAACCCTCTTCAATTAGAATTCTTTAAATGAAACTTTTAAAGGCTTAACTCATTATATTTTCTAAAAATATGCTATTTCAACAAAAATTAGAATCTCCCCTAAATTGTAAACTAGCTTTGTGGGATCAGCCTCGAAATAACTTTCATTATCGTCAAGAGCCTCTTCTTGACAAGATCCTTGGGTGGATGATACATCATTGATAAAAGACTCTTTACAACATTTTGTGGGTATGGGTGCAATAAGGGATATTTCTTGCTTGTTTGGAACTTCTTCAACATGCTCAATCATTGAGTCATATGAGAGATGTCACAATCTGATATCCACTTGATGTCATTATGATATAAAATAGTGCTAAACACTATTGATGGGTTAGGAATTTGTTTTAAAATAACATCTTGATACGTATCCATTTCCTCATAAATAGTGTAAACATGTCCCAACATGGTATCTTGGGTATTGTTTGAAGTTGATGCCTTTGTCAATTTTTTTTTTTCCATGCTTAGGCATAGGGTTCGTGTAAATTTTCATATTTTCATTCCCAAATTTTTGATCGACCTCAATGTCTCTTTGTTCAATAAGATCCTCTATTAGACGTGTGAGCCTAAAAAATTTTTGTGTGCTGTTAGCTCTCAAAAACGCAGGCGAAATGCCTCAAGAAGTTGCCAATCTCTTGATACATTTTAGGGTAATAGACAAGGTCAAATGGTTTAGACCTTCTACTCTTTAGGTGCTGCTAGACCTAGGTGGGTGTACCTATATGAGTGAGGCAGACTTGACTTGTGCTTATCTCCTTTGAAGTGTTTTTCCCACAATGGTAGATGGGAGTGGACAAATGAAACTTGATTTGGTATAAGCAATATTAAAACTAAAACCTAATATGTTCAGTTAACATATGTAAAAAATGAATGAAACTAAATGATAAAAATGCAGAGACTAGTGTCTTATTGGGTTTGCGGAGTCAAATGAAATCTAAATGAGCAACTTCTTTCTGGAAAACATTCAAATTTTTTGGCATACATTTTAGTTTATAACTTGTATAAACATGCAAGACTGTGACTACCAAGTTCTTCTTAATGATCCAAATGAGCTTCCCTGATTACTATGATCAATTAAAAGGATTTAATATTTTCTTGAAAGAACCAATTAATCAACCACACAGATACAACAAATGTGCACTGATAAACTGAGTATAAACTTGTTATATCAATTTAAATAACCAGAAAGCACCAATCTTGGAGAAAACTTTAGTAATACTTTCAATGAACACAACAAACAATTGACACCGGAAATATGCCACCACATTAAATTATTTTCATTGATATCTTCATGCTTTCAAACATGCATCATAGTCTCATAGTATGAAATATTCTCTATTGTATCCTTCCTAATCTATCTTATCTATTATCTTCTATTTGCTCGTTTTGCTACCGAAATAGATATTTATACATCAAAATTCGAAAGGACGCATCCTTTCGTATTCAAATCTCGACGATTAGTTGTATTCAGGATTTTACTAACGTTCGCTAAACACCCGCTGAGACATCTTGCAGTCATACCGATGTTCAGTGTCTCATCGACAAATATCCTTTCATCTTACGTGTTTCATTGTGACTTTTGGAGTCAAGGAGATGTTTCATAGATTACCTTGTGTCTTACCAAGATACACCCCGTGGTATTTTTCTGGTCGTTGAAACATAATTACTTTCTCATCGATGAAACAATACTTTAGTGTGACTCACATTTCTCCCCAATGAAATTAGTCTCACCGATAAATAATTAATACTGCCGAGTCTTTTATCCACATAATCCTATCAGCATGACATACAAGTCGGCAAGACTTCATGACTTCATCCCGATGAATTTTTCAATAGAATCCCTTTACGCTTTGTCAACAAGACCAAATGCTTTCGATAAGACTTCATCCTGATAGCTCTTTGTCTGGCCGATATGTCTCCTTGTGCATGGTCGGCAAGACATGCATGAGCTCGCTATGACTTATTTCGAAGATGACTTTCTTGGCGATAGGACTTTCTGTCGCCAAGACAATGATTTGTGTCACGCCGATTGTGCCTGCAGATGAATTCTGATCGGTGTGACATTCCTGAATTCTTGTTGATAAGCTACAATAGATATACATTAGTAAAAAATGCATTATGGATCGAGGAGACCTTGATCCTCTCTTGTCGATATAAATTACACAGTGAGACATTCAAGACTAGATGGATTCTATGGAACCATATGACAAAATATGGGCAAAATGTTATGAAGAGAGGATTTTGTGTTTATGGTAAGGACTCATTTGGAAACTCATGGGTATGAACAACTAGTAAAATTTTCAGAATTTTACAATTCTAACAGTGTATTTGTTTGGGGATGAATGGTTGTGAGATCATTGCAAGAATCCAGATCATTGGAAGAGTAGACCAAATATTTTATTCATTTGAGTAGCAGACTTGAAACTTTTTTCTGTCATGAACTAACATGGTTTTTGAAAAACCATACCACAACTGATGGCACTAGGCCACCCAAAAGAATTGTCTTTATTTTCCCCTCTCAAATACCTTGCTCTGTTTTGTTTTCATCAAACTCTTTTGAAGAACACTTATGCAATCAGCCTTGCCGCTGTCGTTGAAAACCTTCAGATGATCATTATGTTTAGCTTGACTCATGTTCTTTTCACCACTTTTAAATTCATCATCATGTGATAAATATTTTCCATCTTCAACATACAATGTGTATGCACACTCCATGCGATATCTATCATTATTTTGCTCACTATCATGTGTTGTGAAATTGTCTCCCAATTGTACTAGAAATTCACCATTAGAATGCTTCTCTTGAAAGTCTGAAAACACTTCCATATCAACATTTTTTGGAACAACCAGATTTGAAATATTTTTTACTTCTTTCATTTCACTAATTGGCAATGACACAAAATTTTGACCCACATAATCATCATTATGCATATTTGAAATAGCTGATGCTGAAGACAAAATTTCTGAGTTATTTTTATGTATGTATTTTTGATACTCTATTGTCAACAAGTCTGAAATTCACTCACTTTCACCATTAATGTACTCTTCACCCTTTTCATCATCATAATGAGGCTCAAGATCATCATATAAAAAATCAAATGAATTATCAACATAGTCATTTGTTCCACAACTTGATATATCATTTTGTTTGTCTGAAAATGTTTCCTCGCCATAAAGTGGATTTGAAAATACCTAAAATTCATGCTCTAGAAATCCTAGAAAAAATCTCATCTGATCTTCTTCTATCTTCTCATCGTATAGTGGATTTGAAAAAAATTGGGAACCATTTTCAAGTATTCCAATTTCTTCCTCTTCATGGTTCCTATCTGCAACTAGAGGTATTGTTTTCTCATTGTCAAATGGATCCACATTTTCCATTGCTTCTTCTTCTCGATCATCACCATAACTGCAAGAATCATCTTGTTGTAGATCAGTATTTGAATATTCAACAGATCCTTCATAGCATACACTGTCACAATCTATTATGCAAGAGAGAATTTCTACATCTTTGTCTTCCTCATGCAGGCTGTCATAGGAATCATTCTGACTTGCACTTGTCTCATCTTCTATTAGCTGCATTGTCTGATCAATGTCTCTGTCTTTATCAATGACCTCACCATTGTCTTCATACCTTTTCTTATCTGCAATACCAATCCATTCATCTACTATTCTGTGGGACAAAGAGTGCCCAGATTCTCCTTCACATCTCCTTACTTCAAGAAATGCATCTAATGGATAAATTCCACATCCTGATTATGTTATGGAGTCCTGGCTTTGAGTATGTACATACTCATTATCTTCTTCTTCAAATTGTTGATTCTAGCATACATATTACTGCAAGTTTTGATTTTCTTGAATCTCTAATAACCCATGGGAATCCCAATTTGGTGCAGATAGATTTCCATATTTCTCAAGAAATTGATCCTGAAATCCTTGGAGAGAATCAATAGAAGCTATTGGTAGGCTATTAAACTAATCCCTAGCTTCATGAATGAGTGACATCAGGAATAGCCTCATATGTAAATCCTCATAAGGTATATCCAAATCTTGGATGAAAGCATTAAAATTCCTCAAATGATCTTCAGCAGTAATTGTACTACTCCCTGTAAACTTAGGAGCAAGGCTTCTCCAACTGCCATCCATAGGGTAAGGGTACAATTGAAACATTGTTAGATCAAATTTCCTGATTATTGTTGTGAATTGTTGAGGGGGAGGATTAGGTAGATACTGATACTGGTACAACAGATTATTGTATTGTGTATGAGAATGTGGCACATATTGTTGACCATGAGGTGATTGTGGTGAATATATATTCTATTGTGCATGATATGCATTGCCTGCATTGTGAAGTAATGATCTCTTGCTCTCAACTTCTATTTTCAATTTGTTTAGTTCATCTCTCAGCACATTCAAAGGTAATTCCCAAAGGTTGTCATGCATTTTTCATCAAAATTTTACTAGAGTCACCACTCACTTTCTTAAAAGTGAGAAAATGAAATTATTCTTGATTTACCTAGTGGAGTCACTTTTCCTCAAACTTCCAAACTATGAATTTCTCCTCAATGACTCTATATGATGGTCTTCAACTGAATATTCTGAAATATCTCCCCAGCAGAGTCGCCAATTTGTTAAGTGCATGACTCAGATGGGGAGTGAAAATGAAACAATTGTGAACCTTTGGTTAAAGACCGATTTTAGAACTGTATTGACTCTATGGATGGATAGGCTGGAACTAGATTTTCTGATGTTTGTCCCCAGCAAATTCACCAATTTGTTAGCTCTCAAAAATATAGGCGAAATGCCTCAAGAGGTTGCCAATCTCTCGATACATTTTAGGGTAACAGACAAGGTCAAATGGTTTAGACCTTCTACTCTTTAGGTGCTGCTATACCTAGGCAGGTGTACCTGTATGAGTGAGGCAGACTTGACTTGTGCTTATCTCCTTTGAAGTGTTTTTCCCACAATGGCAGATGGGAGTGGACAAATGAAACTTGATTTGGTATAAGCAATATTAAAACTAAAACTAATATGTTCAGTTAAAAAATGTAAAAATGAATGAAACTAAATGATAAAAATGCAGAGATTAGTGCCTTATTGGGTATGCAGAGTCAAATGAAATCTAAATGAGCAACTTCCTTCTGGAAAACATTCAAAATTTTTGGCATATATTTTAGTTTATAACTTGTATAAACATGCAAGACTGTGACTACCAAGTTCTTCTTAATGATCCAGATGAACTTCCCTAATTACTATGATCAATTAAAAGGATTTAATTTTTTCTTGAAAGAACCAATTAATCAACCACACAGATACAACAAATGTGCACTGATAAACTGAGTATAAACTTGTTATATCAATTTAAATAACTAGAAAGCACCAATCTTGTAGACAACTTTAGTAATAATTTCAATGAACAAAACAGACAATTGACACCAGAAATATGCCACCACATTAAATGATTTTCATTGATATCTTCATGCTTTCAAACATGCATCATAGTCTCATAGTATGACATATTCTCTACTATATCCTTCCTAATCTATCTTATCTATTATCTTCTATCTGTTCGTTTTGCTACCGAAACAGATATTTATACATCAAAATTTGAAAGGACACATCCTTTTGTATTCAAATCTAGGCAATCAGTTGTATTCAGGATTTTACTAACGTTTGCTAAACCCCTGCTAAGACATCCTGCAGTCATACCGATATTTAATGTCGCACTGACAAATATCCTTTCATTTTACGTGTTTCGTTGTGACTTTTGGAGTTGGGGAGATGTTTCATAGATTACCTTGTGTCTTACTGAGATACACCCCATGGTATTTTTCTGGTCGTTGAAACATAATTACTTTCTCATCGATGAAATAATACTTCGGCGTGATTCTCACATTTCTCAACAATAAAATTAGTATCACCAATAAATAATTAATATTGCCGAGTCTTTTATCCACATAATCCTATCGACATGACATACAAGTCGGCAAGACTTCATGACTTCATCCCGATGACTTTTTCAATAGAATCCCTTTACGCTTTGTTGGCAAGACTGGATGCTTTCGCTAAGACTTCATCCCGATAGCCCTTTGTCTGGCCGATATGTCTCCTCGTGCGCCGGTTGGCAAGACACGCATGAGCTCACTATGACTTATTCTGAAGATGACTTTCTTGCCGATAGGACTTTCTATCGCCAAGACAATGACTTGTGTCACACCGATATGTGCTTGCAGATGAATTTTGATCAGTGTGACATTCCTGAATTCCTGCCGATAGGCTACAACAAATATACATTAGTAAAAAATGCATTATGGATTGAGGAGACCCTGATCCTCTCTTGCCGATATAAATTACATAGTGAGACATTCAAGACTAGATGGATTCTATTGAACCATATGACAAAATATGGGAAAAATGTTATGAAGAGAGGATTTTGTGTTTATGGTAAGGACTCATTTGGAAACTCATGGGTATGAACAACTCGTAAAATTTTCAGAATTTTACAGTTCTAACATGTGCTATGACCTTTGTACCAGTGAAATTCACAAAAGCGATCTTCTCTATAGCTATGAGGTTTGATTTGTGGCTCTTGATAGTTTGAGAAATCTAGGAGTGTGATAAGATTAGACTATATCAACCTCTTTAACATGTCTTCCATAGGTTCCCCTAAGGGAGTGAATTTTTGCTTAGGAGCTTTGTTTGTTCTCTATTGTCCATGTTGAGTGTTTGCATCGTTGATCATTGGTTGATTGTTTGGTGGTTGCACATAAAGTTGTTGTGTGTTCATGGGTTGGGTGTTTTCTTGTCTAGAAGTAGTTAAGACCACCTTTGCATCAACAACAACATCACTAGTAACATTTTTTTTTTGGCCCAATAACGGGGCTTTTTGTTAAAACTAGTGGATGGGCGGTTGTCTTTATACACTTGTGTGTTTCCTTGTGAGATTTGGGCTCTAGGTAAAAGCTTTCCATAAGATGTGATGCATTGCATTTTAAAGTGGAAAGATAGATCAGGGTCTAGATTTTCTATGATAATGGCCACTTGTTGTTCATCGGGAATTGACCACTTTCTCTTGCTAACTCTTTATCTCCATTGTTGCAAGAAATTGGAAAAAGATTCTCCCTTGTTTTGTCGAAGAGTGTACAAATCTTCTAGGCAATCCATGTCAAGATTAAAGGAGAAGTGATCGATGAATTTATTAGTGATTTCTTGGAAATTTTTAATATCTAAAGGCAATTGAGAAAACTAGTCTATGGCTGGGCCTGTTAAACTTCGTGGGAAAAAGGTGCATCAAATAGGACTCATTATAGGCGACCTCCATACACATGATGTTAAATTATTTACTATCGTCCATAGGACTCCCTCTCCCTTTATATTTATCGAATTTGGGGATTTCAAAACCAGGAGGGAATGGTACCATTGTGATGTTTTGATCTTGAGTCCATTGATTAAAAAGGTTCCCTTGTTGTATTTGAGGTGTGACCAAGGTATTGCCTTGGTTGATGGGATTTGTAACCAAGGTGTTGTTTATATTTGGGTTGATGATAGATGGGTTTGATGTGAATGGTTGATTGAATTGAGTAGCTTGGGTAACCACTTGTTTTGATGTGTCGATGGGGTTACTGGAACCACTTGTCAAGGGTTGAATTTGCGTGAGAGTGTTAACTTTCCCTTGTTTTCCTACTTAAGGTACTTGGTTCACATTACCTTATGTAACATAAGGCATACTTGGGGTATTTGTGATGATGGATGAAGATGGTTGCACTTGAGATGTTGAGATTGTTTTGGAATCATGGAATGTATGCGGTTTTCCAAAGGTTGGTATCCAACTTGTGTCTTGGGGAAGATTGGTGATTAATGGAATGGTTGTTTTGTGAATACCCAAAGTTGTGTTTGTTCCTAGACATGAAGTGAGACCAAGGTTGATTCCTAGCCTAGTTGCAAGACTAGATGTTAAGGGTTGACTTGGTACAAGGGATGGAGTTGGTTGAATCGTAGATGAAGTCAAGCCTTGTGTTAATGATTTTGCAAAAAAAGATGAGGAAATTGGAGCCATGTTTTCTAAGGCTTGATGTTCCATGATTTCTTCTCTAGTAAGTCCAAATGGGTTGTTCGTGATGTCTTCTATCTCATATGGTCCTAATGGAGACGAGGGTTGTTGCAATGGGGTAACATGACTTCTTGGATCAAATTCTTGAGGATTTGGATCACTTGAGGTGAATGTGACTTTGGTTTTCTCCATGATTCTTTTGTGTTGTGATCTTGTTGTAACCATAGATTTTGGGTCACCTATGGGAGAGGTGTGTTGATATTTGTAATGTTTGAACTCTCTAGTGACTCAAATCTAGGTAGAAGAGAAACTATAAGTATTTTCAGAGGAATGGTGATAATGGGAGATGAAAATGTGGATGATATGGGAAGTGATATTTGTAAACATTTTGGGATGACACTTTTGACCTAAGTTTGATTGTTTGATGTTAGGATAAAAGATGTTTATGAACTTGGAAATCTTTAGGGTAGACTTGTGACCTTCAAGATAAACTAGTTCAAAGATGATAACTAACTCACCCAAATGCATGGAAAATGATTCATTTCACATACAAATTAGCTAAGTTAGGGGTTGGTTTGATAGATGTTTAAGTCAAAAGTGTTGGTGTACTTGAAAATTTTGCAAAGTTTGGTGAAGTGAAGGATGAAATTTGATGGAGGGGTGGATGAAGTGTTTGACCCAATGTTGACCTAGAGTGAACCTTTGTTTTCTAAGACCAAGGTAATGAGAAAAATGCTATACCTCTATAGTGATAATAACTCCAAGAACTCAATGATTTTGGTAAAATAGGGCTCAAATGATTTTGGAAATAGGACCCAATGATTTTGGACTCAATGGTTGCAATGTTTTTCCTTGTCTCAATGTGATTGTGTTTGGGGAGTCAACGATTTGAACATACATCAATGTGGGGTGTTCATTTGATTTAATCTTGGATTAATGAGGTTATTTTTATGACAAACACAAGTATTTTTTATGTTTTCAAACTAAATGTTTATATCAATAACATCATAACTTTCATAATGTCCATTTCATGAAAATTATGAGATTAAAGACATAATTACCTATGTTTTCTTTGGGGAAATATGGGTTTGAGATTAATGTCAAGGTATTTAGAAATTGCTAAGGATAAATCCTTAGGACAAGTAGTAATATCAAGGATAACTCAAGAAGTCCATATTTGAGCCAAAGTGTTTGAAATTTTGAGGATGATAGTGAATGTTTGTTTTTGTATCATTTTAAAACCAAGCAAAGTGTTAAATTGACTCACAATTATTTACAATCCTAGGATAGAAATGGCCATATCTGTTGAGTCCCAACTTGGATTCTCTAAACACTAGACAATGTGAACAGTTAGATATTTGGCGACACTAGCTCCCCTCCACGACACATACTTCTCAAGACCACCAAATATAAAAATCCTTAAAATTTGGATATCAAAACGATTTTTTCTATTTCTAAAATTGAATAGTACAAATGTGGGGTGGCTTTAGAATGACCGTTCTTGCACCAAAAACTATTTTAGGACTTTTACTTCTAAACAAATTGGTTCTTAGTTCGGGTAATCGGGAACATGGCACCTTGTGAGCATCCAACAAGCCACTAAAGGCTTTAATCAATCCTACTAGGGGCTCTTATACTTTTTTATAGTAGTACCTTGTTCTGAAAGAAACTGTATGACTAAGGCCTACATACCATGAGGACTAGATAGTTTAGTCTTATCCATTTATATACTGGCCCGAGTGAAAAACTGGTTGGAGTCACCTTTGAAATGTTCTTAGGCCAGCCCCTCTAAAGGTAACAAAAGCGAGGGAGTACACTTGTAGTTTGACCGCCCAGTTCGCGTAAAGCACAAGGAGGGAAACACACACAATGTCTCTTTCTCACACTAGCACGATTGCTCAATTTTAAACCCAATTGAAAGATGTAGGTAATTTTTTAGACAACCAACATCACTAGAATGCTTTTGATTCTCAAGATCTTCGTAAAGCATAGGAGAAGTTCTTACACATTCGAATGCCACAAATTGCAAAGAAAATTACAACACAATGAAAACACAAGTTCGTTTTAAGCCTCAAAGAAATGATGGGTTCTTTTTAGAGCACCGATTGAAAATGAAGTTGCCTTGTTCAATTTTAAGCCCAAAATAAAATGATGATGTGAAGGTTCAATTTTATCCAACTTTGAGAATTCATTCTAAACCCAATTGAAATCTAGTGTGTTTCCTAAAGTAGAAATTAGAAAGCATAAAATTGGGTTATAATTGCCCTAAAGCGTCAAACACTTGTTACAATTATGGAAATTAAGATAGAAAATACTTTTTCACTTTTGCTCCATGTCTTTAAACCTGCAAAACTCTATTAGCCTAACAACCAAAACATAGTCAAACATGCATTAGTGGTCAGATAAATCCAAGAAATTAAATCACATGTCAAAACAAACAAACATAAAATTTCTTACCCTAGTTGGGCATTGCATGATAGTGTCGCAATCTGAAATATGGGTGTCACTCTAGTGAAAATGGTTGGTATTTTTCTCGGCGTCGTTGCTCTCTATAGCATCATAGTTTGAAATTTGAAATCATTGGACTAGTGAATTTGAGCGTCACCATTTAAACTTTTTGATACCTCTAGACTAAATATGTATTGCTATATTTAAATAAGTGTCAAACCATTAATTTAACGTTGTGATTTTAAATTGTTAGGGTGTTGATATATGTCAACACTATTGAAATATCATTGCTATTTGTAGTTTGGGCGTTGCCAAGTCCTGTAAAACAAGATAAAATGGAATTTAAGCTTAAAAATGATTAGATTAACAGTTTTCCATCCTTCTAGCGCTAGAATGTGAGATGAGGAAATGTCAGTGAGGGTTGATTACACTTGATTCATGATGAATCAAAGCATAACTTCACTAAACAAACTTGCATCTACAAACATGATCATTCAAATTGGAAATCTAAACTAAGCATTTTACTAAAATTGAAAACTACAAACTAAGAAAATAGTTAAATTCCTAATCTAAACCATTTGAAACTTATCTTATTTTTGAATTGGTGTCATGTTGATGTGAAATGATGACCCTTTCCCAATCTCCTAATTAGTGAGCTTGTTTCAGTCGATTATATGGAAGAGAATCGATGAAACCATTGTGATTGATGTATGAAAACCTAGTTTGTGCTAAAAATGAACATGATGCAAGCTAAGTTACCATGATTTTATGTTAGAAATGCACTGATTATGCTATTGCTAAGCTAATATAAGCTAATTCTAAGCTAAAAGATGAAAACCCTAATTTATAAAAAAGCTAAGATGGATGTATGGAAGCCATTAATGGAAGCTTGAAGCTAATATGCAACTAAAAATGAACTAAAATATGCTAAATGCGAGTAAAGTATGAGTGATTTCAACAACATGAGTTTGAAATTGAAAGATGGATCCATTTGTCTCCAAATAGTGACCTATTTATAGGAAAACAAATGAGGAATGAAGGGTTGAAATCAGAAAGATTAATCAATGATCCAAGATGAAGGAGATGAGATGCATGGATCATGGATTCTTATCAATGGATGAGAATGCATGATGAGATTCTAATCAAGGGTGCACACTTGCCTCAAATGAACACACCTTTGACCTACTCACACAGGTCAAAGGTGACTTGTTCAAAAGGTTGAAGGTTAAAACTTGCTTAAGAAGCCAAGTGAAAATATCCCTTTTTCAAATGATGAAGGAAAAATAATTCTCATGGGTGAGGAAAAAGGCATTTTGCAAATTAAAATAAAATTTTAATTGTGCAAAAAAGGGATAAGGAATATTCCCTTTGCTTAGAGGAAAGTTAGTTTAATTGCTAATTAAATAAGGTGTAATCATGCAATTAGGGGATTTGGAGGAATTAAAGTGATATTCATTAAATTAAATGATTTAATGAATAGGGGGGAGATGGAATGATATTTAATTAAATAACTTAGGGTTATTTAATTAAATAGGATGAATTAGGAAATTAAATTAAATATTTTGATTTATTTAATTTAATGGGATGAAACGTTACAATAAAAAGGGATGAATTAACCCAATCAAATTAATTACTTGTTAATGGATGAAAATGATACAATTAATTAAATTGCTAGGCTAATTTAATCAATTAAGCAAAAAGAAGTTGGGTTTAAAGAGGAAATGACTTTAGTAAATCTGTTTTAAGTGTATGATATCGATTAGGACATTTTTTCAGTGTCTACACTATGTTTTATGCAAATGACTTGGCATTAAAATTTAACCAAACACAAGCATAAATATTTAGAAATCAAAACTCAATCACTTTGCATGCCAAGTGTTTGAAAAAATGTCAAACAACCCAAACTCAAAAATCACCTTAGAAAGGAGGACAAAATATTTTAAAAAATAAAATTTGAAATGCTTTTTTAACTCAAGAAGCTCCCTGTCCATGAGGGATGGCTAGCCATTGTTGGTACGATGAGGGACATTTCCAACATCCCCCATCCATACCGGGGATGGGGAAATGTCCCCAAAGGGTAGGGGACATTTCCTCCTATTTCCTACTAGTTGGGCAGTTTCAGGGACAGTTGGGGGATGTCCCCTTTGCGTCCCCCCATCTTGGGGATGGAAAGGTGATGAGGGAGCAAACCCGAGACACAAAAAATGATGCAACAACTAGAGAAATTTATTATTATTTATAATGGAACTTCTTACATGCAGAGGATCACAAATCCTCAAGCTCTGCAATACATGCAAACTACATAAAATTACATAAATTATAGTATTTTCCCCTTTCGTAGTATGCGAACTCTTCCGCCCCAAAAAACTACCAAAAATTATAAATCCCACCCATAAATAGAGCTCCTCACCAATTTGGAGCCAAAACAACATTCCAATTTGAGTTTCGCCAGTTTGGCGCCCAAATTACAATTTGAAATTCAAATTTAAATTCACATTAAAAAATTAGCACATTTCTAAAAATGCACCAACTTTCGGAAGCCATAACTTTTAATCAAACCGTCGGATTTTCAATGATAATACCTTTTCAGAAAGCTCTCAAAAAGACGTGGCGCAAACTAGGGCCTATGACCAACTACTTTGGGTTTTTTGCAAATTTTTAGGCCCAACCGGAGCCTCTAAGGGCTTCAAATTTGGCTTTGAATATTTTAATAGCTAAAGGGGTATCCAAAAATGCAAAAATATCTATGAAACAACCAACAAGAAATTAAAATATTTCTTTTTTTGGCTGATGCAGGATTGCCCTTACACCACTGGATGCTCTTGCATCAGACACCCAGGGTAATTTGAGAAGTGACCCCATCACATCGTAGATGGTTGAGGAAAACCCAAGCAGTCAACCTTTGTTTTGGGAAGTCATGATGAATCTTCCACAGGCCTTCCTCTCCATTTCACCAAATATTCTTCATACTGCCTATTTTTGGTACTCCTTCCCACACGGCTATCCAGGATTGCTTCAATCTCCTCCTTCTCTGAAGTAGGTGCGGGAATGTTACACTGTTATATTGCTGGACCATTCTCTGTGCCACCTTCATGATACTCTGTCAAATCTATAATGTTGAACACAGGGGAAATGTTGACTCCATCTAGCAACTTTACCTCATATGCGTTCCCTGAATCATGCCTCTTCAAAAAATTTACAGGGACTGAAATTCTTCATTTTCAATTTGTTATAGGTTCCCACTGAAAACCTTTCCTTCCTTAAGTGGATCATCACTTCATCACCTACCTAAAACTCCTTATTCCTCCTCTTCTAATTTTCCTTAGCCTTATACTACATATTCATCTTATTAATATGTTCTCTTACCTCTTCATGTACATTCTTGATGTGCTCTGCAAAGTCTTCAGCTTCAACACTAGTCTTCTTCTCTTGGTCCATCTTCCTCAATTCTGGAGCAGTTCTGGGACTACCTCCATACACAATTTGGAATGGTGATCTTCCCGTGCTTCTATTGATAGAACTGTTGTAAGCCAATTATGCCTGGGGGAAAATCAAGTCCCATCCCTTTGGTTTATCCCCTACCAAACATCTTAGCAGGTTACCCAGACTTCTGTTCACAACCTCAGTTTTCCCATCAGTCTATGGATGGTGTGTAGAACTGAACTTCAACTCTGTTTTCAAAATTTTCCACAAGGTCCTCCAAAAGTATCCAACAAAATTGGTATCACGATATGAGACTATACTCTTTGGAAGACCATGTAGCCTCACCACCTCTCTAAAGAACAAGTCAGCGATGTGGACTACATCATGGGTCTTCCGACAAGGAATAAAATGCACCATCTTTGAAAATCTATCTACTACCACAAACACTGAATCATTCCCTCTCTGCGTCCTTGGAAAACCAAGAAAAAAGTTCATACTTATATCCTCCCAAGGCCTCTCTGGTATAGGTAGGGGCTGATACAACCCTGTATTTTGGCTCACTCCCTTAGCCATCTGGCACACCCTGTAACTCTGCACACACTTCTTCACATCTTGTGACAATTGAGGCCAATAATGCTCACTAATAATGGCAATAGTCTTATCCCGACCAAAATGTCCTGCCATTCCTCCATTGTGCTTCTCCTTTATCAGGTTCTCCCTCATGGAACTCCTTGGAATACACTATTGGATTCCTTTAAACAACATGCCATCCTGGATTATGAAATCCAACCACATTGTACTGTCAACTGTAATAGGCTCCTTGCAAGCTTTCCAAGCCTCTGCAAAATTAGGATCCTCAAGGTACAATGTCTTGAGTTCATTGAACCCAACCACTTCAATCTGCATTTCATTCAACAATGTTTGCCTCCTACTTAAGGCATATACAACCCTATTCGACCTCCCACTACTATGTTTTAAAACAAAGTTATAACTTTTCAAAAATTCTACCCATTTCATATGCCTCTGATTTAATTTTCCTTAACTATTCAAATACTGTAATGCTTGATGATCAGTAAACATAAGAAATTCCTTCGGTAACAAATAATGTCTCCATTTCTTTAATGCTTGAACTATTGCATAAAATTATTGATCATATACATAGTACTTTCTCTTTGCATCATTTAAATTTTCACTGAAATAGGCAATGTGCTTACCTTCTTGGCTCATCACTGCTCCAATAGCACAACCACTAGCATCACAATCCACCTGAAACACCTTATTGAAATCTAGGAGGGCTAAAACTGGTTGCTCTGTCACCTTCTGCTTCAACAGATCAAAACTCTTCGCTGCTCCAATGGTCCACTTGAACTGTTTTCTATCCCCTCTCATTGTTTCAGTCAGGGGTGCACAAATACTATTTAAGTTTCTAATGACCTTTCTATAAAAACTGGCCAAACCATTGAAAGATCTCACCTCAGTAGCAGTTCTTGGGGTAGGCCATTCTAGAATAACCTTCACCTTCTCTAGGTCCATCTTGAGACCTTCCGCCGAGACAACAAACCCCAAGTACACTAACTCCTTCACTAAACTACACTTCTTTAGATTAATCAACAATTTCTCTTCTCTCAACTTTTCAAAGACTCTACGAATATACATCAAATGCTCACCTAGGGACTTACTAAATATCAAAATATCATCTAAGTACACAATAATAAAACTCCCTAAAAACTCTTTCAGTACCTCGTTCATGAGCCGCATGAATGTGCTCGGTTCATTGGTTAGCCCAAAGGGCATGACTAACCATTCATATAGGCCCTCTTTGGTCTTGAAGGCAATCTTCCATTCATCTCCATTCTGAATCCAGATCTGGTGGTATCCGTTCTTCAGGTCAATCTTTGTGAAGTACTACACTCCACTCAAACAATCCATCAAGTCATCCATCCTTGGCAAGGGAAATCTGTATTTGATTGTTATCTTGTTTATGGCTCAGGAGTCTGTGCACATTCACCACTCCCCATCCTTCTTTGGTGCTAGTACTACAGGTACTGCACATGGACTCAAACTCTCATGAATCAAGCCCTTTCTCAACAATTCCTAAACTTGTTTTTTCAATTCCTCATTTTCTGCAAGAGTCATTCTGTGAGCTACCTTATTTGGAAAACTAGCTCCAGGGATCAAGTCAATATGATGATTGATCTTCCTCACTGGTGGTAAACCCTTAGGTACATTATCAGAAACAATCTCCTGAAACTCACCCAATAGTCCATAAACTTCTACTGGAACCTTCTCACTATCTTCCTTATCCATTCTAGGAATCAATGCATAACACATACGCTCATGCTTCATGCCTTCTAAAAATTTCCTTCCATCGAAAAAAAAAATTCTAGCACTATTGCATACCTTTTCTTTGTCCTTCTTTAGGGGTTTCAACTTATGGCAGACTCCATCCTTCATTAGGGAATAAGTGTTTGCATGGCCATCATGTACAACTCGCCTATTGAACTGCCATGGCCTCCCCAACAACATGTGACATGCATCCATGGGAATGATATCACATAATACTTCATCACAATAGTTTCCAATCTTGAACTTCACCAGACACTGCTCATTGACCAAAACTTTTTGGTCTTTTTGCAACCAGGCAATCCAATATGGATGTGGATGCCTTCCCCTTTTCGCCTTCAACTTCATAACCATCTCTTTTGACACCAGATTATCAGTGCTCCCACTATCAATAATGACATCACAACATTTGTATTCACACTTGCACCTTGTGTGGAAAAATTTCTTCCTTTGTTCTGGTTCCTTCTCTTCAGTCACAAGGTCTCTTCTAACCACTAGGGCTTCGCCCCTTTACACATCATCTGAATGCTTGGATTGAACCTCCTCATCTGCATGTGCAACCCTTCCATGACCTTTCGGCCTTTTGTCTGTCCTTCCTTGGTGTTGTGGACATTCATAGGCTCGATGCCCTTCTTCACCACAATGGAAACAAGTTCCTCTGAAACCACCTCTTCTGGGTCCTAGCCCAGATCTTCCTCATCCTCTACCTCTTTTATCACCACTATTTCGATCACGAGGGCAGTAGAAGTTATCATTCTTCTAGCCTCGATTGGTACCCACATCTTCATTTTTCCTTTCATCCTCATTTCGGATCCTAGAAGATCTTCCACTACCCCTTCTACTTTGACCTCCTCGTCCTTTTTTCTTCTTGTCAAATATTTTGTTCAGCTTCTCCTCAACTTGTAGAGAAAACTGGTATGCATCCTCAATTGTGGTCATTCTGACCAAGCTTAGCTCCTCTTGAATGCTCAGTTGTAACCCATTAAGATAACAGGCTACCTTCTCCTTGTTGGCCTCTGCATGGCCTGTTCTGATGATCATCTTGTGAAAATATTTTGTGTATTCTTTCACAGATCTACTTCCTTGCTTCAACCCTTGCAATTTCTTCAGCAGATCTAACTCGTAGTCCACTGGTATGAACTGCTTCTTTAGTTTCTCCACCATGTGATCCCGATTGCTGATCTTTCCTTTTCCTCTTCGATTTCTCTCCAATTGGACCTCTTTCCACCAAATATTGACGTGGCTCTTCAACTTGGTTTTGTAAACTTAACCCGATCTGGGTCCTCTACTTCTTCATACTCAAAATACTCTTCTAGCTCGTTGATCCAGTCGATCAACTCTTTCAGGTTCAAACTTCCGGAATAACTGGGAACTTCTATTCTGGGTCTTTTTCCAATCTTTGAAATGGCCCTTATTAGCCACATCTGATCTTGATCAATCGCTTCTCTTCCTCTTCTATGTCTGAATCTTCCACCTCTTCTTCATCCTCTCTTTCTCCTCTCATTCCCAGGTTTAACCCTTTTCTCATTTGTTCCTGCAATGCATCAATTTGTCTCTAGAGGGCTCTAAAACCCTCAACTGCCAATGGATCTCTTCCACCAACGTTTCTTCCACCTCTACTACCTCTGGCACCACCATGCCTACCAGGCATCACTATTGGAGGCATTTTGAAGATCTTGAAACCACATCCATGCTCCTGGTGCAAACTGCATCACGATCGACGATCTATCCACACGCTGAAGAAAACCCACTCTGATACCACCTGACGAGGGAGCAAACTCGAGACACATAAAATGATGCAACAACTAGAGAAATTTATTATTATTTATAATGGAACTTCTTACATTTAGAGGATCACAAATCCTCAAGCTCTACAATACATGCAAGCTACAAAAAATTACAGAAATTACAGTATTTTCCCCTTTCGCAACATGTGAACTCTTTCCCCCCAAAAAGCTACCAAAAATCAAAAATCCCACCCATAAATAGAGCTACTCACCAATTTGGAGCTAAAACAACATTCCAATTTGAGTTTTAGTGGTTTGGTGCCCAAATTACAATTTGAAATTCAAATTTAAATTCACATTCGAAAATTAGCACATTTCTAAAAATGCACTGACTTTCGAAAGCCATAACTTTTAATCTAACTACTTTGGGTTTTTCGCAAATTTTCGGGCCCATCAGGAGCCTCTAAGGGCTTCAAATTTGGCTTTGAATATTTTAATAGCTAAAGGGGTATCCATAAATGCAAAAATATCTAATAAACAACCAACAAGAAATTAAAAATATTTCTTTTTTTGGGTGATGTGGGATTTCCCTTACACCACTCGATGCTCCTGCATCAAAAGGGATGTGGATAGTGGGTTTTGAGGTAGGGGACGTGTCCCCGTGTAACATAGATTTTTTTTTGTTGTTGGCATGTTTCTTTACAATCCTACCCTCAAGAAGGATTGAAAATATTGTTCAAAAGTTTTTGAAAGCTTGCAATGGATTTCCTTTGTTACTTGAGGTCTTTGGAAGACTAGTTCATGGCAGGTTCAAGGACTACTAGGAATCTTAGTTAGATAATATGTCAAGAATGCCAAAAATGTTGCAAAAGATATTAAAGGAGTTTGAATGTTAGCTACAATGCACTAGATGAAGAAGAGAAAGATGTTCATGGAGGAAAGACAAGTTTGGCGATTGAAGTATGGGATGAATTAGGGTGAGTGGCTTACAAGGGTGGTAAATTCTTGTCAACAAGTGTAATTAATGTTTAAAAACATAATTATATAACAATGCATGACCACCTAATGGATTTGGAAAGGGAACTCGCAAGTAGAGAAAATAATTGACATACAAAAACAAGCTAGGGTGAGTTCACTTAATATTTTCTCTTGGAAGCTAGAGTGAATGTTTCATTTGTATGTGTGAAGGAGAGGATTCACTACTTCCAAGTCCCAAGATAAATAGGGTATAAAGGGAGTGAATTTCCCTAGGTCACCTCAATGACAAAAGTTCAATTGGTGGAGGTTACAAGATGAAAGACATTGCAAAAATGTGCTTAAAAGAGAATTTTTGATATGCTTATGGATGGAGGACTTCGAGGATCGAAAGAGAAGATTACACAAGTTTCTAGGACAAGCGGGTTAGCTCTCGGCCAAAGTACGTCAATATGAGAGACCATTGTCATCTCATGGATGCATTGGCATCTTGTACATAAAAAGGACTAAGCTTGTACACATGAGCTTAGGGTAAGTGCACCAAGTTGTGACACAAAAATGGCTCTTAAGATGCCACTTTTTTTCTAAAATCAGCAAAGTATAATGTTCAAGAGAAAATAAAGATAATTACACTCAAAATTCGAAGATGCAACAAGAACAAGAGTTGAAGTGCTTTGAGTCTACTTTCTAAGGTACTATTTTTTTTGAAAATAATGAAGATTAAGGGTTTCAAAAAGGGGGGCCACCAAAAGTGGTCCTATTTTTAAAAAAAAAAAACATCATAGCATTTGTTGTGGCTTCCCTAGAACATAATTTTTTTTTAGAATTTCAAAAATTCAAATGGTACGAAACTAGCTAACACCATGTAGTTTATTCTAGTTCATTTGGCTATTTTTTAATGAATATAATATTTTATGAATTTTTGAAGTGGGCACATCTTGGAAAGCTGAAATTTGAGCATGACCCCCTAATTTTTTTGAAAACTAATAAAAAAACCCTTTTTTTTTCATTACATGTAGAATGGAGTCTAGTTTATAAAAATGTAATTTGTTTCAAAATTTGATGAATGAGTAAAAATCTATACTAAAACTAGCACATGTTGGTTTTTGACAAAAAATGAAGTCATTAACAAGAGAAGTTATAGATCAAAACCTTAACATAATTAAAATGTTAAAAAAATTATATGGTTATATAGGTAAGAGAGAGTGTAACATCATCAAGGTTTTTTATAATCTTGCATTGAAATACTGCAAACTAGACAGTTTGCATGACCAAGAAAGTGAGATTTTTTTTGCACTTTCAAAAATTCACATCCTTAGCATGAAATGGTCATCCAATCCTTTGGGTTGGATTCCCAAGGAAAAATCCAACCCTTAGGTTTGGTATTTCCCAAAGCATCAAATTTATTGCATTAACAAAAAAGCCAACTTCGCTTTCTATTTGTTTCTCTCTACCCCACTTTAATAAGGTTTAAATTTTATGGTTTATGATCGATGATGAATAGTTAAGGTTTTACCTTTCACTCCCTCTCTGATTCCTTCCATCTTAACCAATACTTACCCTATTCTCTCTCATCCCTCTCTAGGTTTCTCCCACCCTCTCTACCTTGCCTTCCCTCATTAACCTCATCTCCATTCTTTCCTCCCTACCTCTCTCTTCTTCTATCTCCCTTTTTAATTGTTTCTCACCCATTTATCTCCTTTCTCTCAATTTCCACCTCTCCCTCCCAACCTCTCTCTATCCCCATCTCCAAGTCTCTCCCTCCTTGTCTCATTACCTACCTCTCTCCCCCCTCTTTCTTCTCCCTCTCTCCCCATCTCCAAGTCTCTCCAACCTTGTCTCATTACCCACTTCTCTCCCCCTTTTATCTCTCATCTTGTTCTTCTCTCTCTCACCCTCCCTCTCCCTCCCCTTTCTAGGTCATCACCTCTTTATCTCCTCCTCCCTATGTTTTTCACTCCCTATATGTGTACCTCTCCCTCCATCCCTTGTTATTCATCTACCAATACTTCCCTTTCACTCTCTCTTCCCTCTCTCTCCACTCTCTAGGTCTCTCCCAATCTCTCTCCCTATCTCCCTCTTTATGTTTCCTTCCCTCCTTACACCCATTTATATCCTTGCCTCCATACCTCTCTCTTCTTCTCTATCCCTCTATTATTGTTTCTTTCTCATCTATCTCTTTTCTCTCGATCACTACCTCTTCATCCTACCCTCTCTC
>VDFB02291071.1:0-17867 GCA_007258455.2 Sequoia sempervirens
ATCATTTTGTCTTCTCTGTCTACTCACGGACTCTAATCATTGATAACTTAGGTAGTAAATCAATCTTCCATTGAAATAACATGCCCCATGAAGCTCATCAATCAACTCATCTATCCTCGGTATCGGGTATCTGTTTTGATTGTCCTCTTATTCAGGACCCTGTAATCAATGCACATGCGCAACGTTCCATCCTTCTTCTTCACCAATACAACAGAAGAAGCGAACGACGACTTACTAGGTCTAATGTGACCCATAGCCAATAACTCCTTTATGGTCTTCTCAATCTCATCCTTCAATCTTTTCGGATGCCTGTAAGGAGTTATCATGATGGGTTTTGCACCCTCCTCGAGCTCAATAATGTGCTCTATCCCTCTATCTGGAGGTCTACCTGGCGGAATATCACTGAACACCTTATCATGCTTGACTCTGCTCTTCTGAATGTCCGGATGATACTCTGTCTTTTGCTGTCCCTCCTGTAAAGGTGCTAAATGACACTCGGCAGCCCACTCTACCATGTCATGACGCATGAGCCGCTCCATTCGGCGAAAGGAAATTGTTTTAAGGTCGCTGTCCCGTATTGCCTTAAGAATGTGAGTCTTCCCGTCGACCTCAAAGCGTATTTCCATATCCTTGAGACGAAGTGTGACCTCCTCCAGTGAGTGCAACCACTTCATTCCCAATACTAAATCGATGTCTCCCATATTGACAACATAGTAATCTGCCATGAACTCATAGTTGTTCAAGCGTAATGGAAGATCTCTAATCATGCGTTCGCATCTCAAAGTGTACCCATCCGCCACTTTGACTCTGATGCCCTCAAACTCCTCTGTGATAAGCCCTCGTTTCTCAACGAACCTAGCATCAATAAAGTTATGTGTAGCTCCCGTATCCAATAGGGTAATGACCCTCTGACCTGCTAATACACCACGGAGCCGGAAAGAACCCTCCTGCTGAATGCTAGACAATCTGCCCTCCTGTATCTGAAGCTCGGGCTCTACCTCCACTCTATGCTCTGGCGTCTCTGTCTCTGACTCATCTGAATGCTCAGGCTGCTCTGAATTTTCTGATTCGGAGTCTTCATAGTATGCCCACATAACACGATTCGCCTTGCCCTTAGGTCTTAGAGGGCAATCGTGATTGGCATCATACGGTCCCTTGCAGTAAAAGCATAACTTTTTCCTGCGAAGGTCATTCAGGGCCTCACGATCCAAGGGTGGGAAGGCTGATTTACCCTTCGAATCGTTTCTATAATCTGATCTGTTTTTGTTATAATCAGATTTATCATTGTTTTTATTAAAGCCCTTATTATCTCGGAACGATGAAGAACCTCTGGAGTTAAATTTATTTGCCGGGGCTGCGAACTCCATGTTACGTGCCTTCCTCATCGCCTCCTGTAGTGATGGAGGATCAAAGGCTTTTATCTAGCCTTTAAGTGGTTCTGTCAAACCCTCCATAAAGAGAACTACCAACCGCCTCTCAGATATGCTCGGAACCATGACGGAAAGTCTCTGAAAGTCGCTGATGTATGTCTCGAGATTGCCACTCTGCCTCAACTATGCCAAATCTCTGAAGTAAGTCTCCGGATCCTTCCTATCAAATCTCTCAACCAGCCTGTCTACGAACTCCTGATATGAAGTGATCCTATCATGATGTAGCGTCACCATACCGTGATGCCACCAGTCATATGCTACTCCCTCGAGGTGCGGTGTAGCGTAACGGATAGCGTCTCTCTCAGCCATCGGACGCAAGGTAAGGAATGTATCAAGCTTGCTAATCCAAGCTTGGGCTGTCATCTTCCCACTGCCATCAAACATTACCAGATTCAACCTGTTAGTTGCATGTTTGAGGTCATTATTCTGATGTCGGGGTCTCCAATCCTGACGAGCCCTATTGTGTTCACGCCTCTGTGTGATAAAACGGTCAAAAGTGATCCGTTCTCTAACTGCAGGAGGTCTCAACTCCCACTCCTCGTTTGCTGCCATAAGGTTATCAGCAAACAAATCATCCCGATCCTCCTCTGGCATAGCCTCATCGGGCTCCTGTCTCGTGAACGTAGGCCTTGTAGGCCTATCAGCTGTCCGTGACACTGTCCTAGGTGCTCTCCGTGACCCAGCATCACTCCTGTCATTGTCACGATGTGGTGACGGTCTCCTCGAAGTCCCTAATCTCTGCAGTGCCTGTGCTACCTGCTGTAATACATCGTCAGATCGACGTTGTCCTGCACGAAGATCTCTGAGTGTGAGTAAGACCTCAGCATCATCCCGATCTCTGTTGTTCTGAGGGATATCTGTCCGAGGTATATCTGTTCTCTCAGCCCTGTCATTCCTGTCAGCCATGATTTCCGGCTGCCTGCTCAAACTGCGTTGCCTTTCAAGCAAGGCACGTCTGCGAGTGTAGTACCTGTATGTATCAATTTCCTCTGGTTGCATGTGATGGCCAAACCCTAGGATGGCAGGATCAAGCTCTGATACCACTGTAGAAACCCTAGGTTTCCCCCTGTTACTGCTCTGACTGATATTTTTAGGTTTTCTGACGTTTTCTGAAGTTTTGTGATTTTTTTGCAAATTTTGGATTTTTAACAATAAATGCAAAGGTACGGCTTTACCAGAAATTTATAATAAATTCAATAGAAATTCTAAAACTTCAATTTACTTGAGGAATACAATAAGAACTGAAGGCGTTTCCTTTATTCATCAAATAATATCTATATAACAATGATCTGATGTCATGCAAAGATTAAACAATGATTTTTATTGGGAAAAGAACCTGTTTTCTGCTGGTACGGCTGAAGGTACATAACAGTACGGCAAGAATAAATGCTCTCCTTCTCCTGCTAACTGATGGTTGCAATAGACCCCAACAGTATTGGCGCCTCCAATGATGCAAGTTTGAGACTTATCTGAAAGGCGTTTCTCTCAAGGAAAGAAACACGTGTTTCTGCACAGGTACGGCCTGACAGGAGGTACGGCCTGTCAGAAACAGCAATTAATGCTGTACGTCTTCACCAAAAATCAATGCAAATGGCTCTGAGGTGGGCGCCTTAAGGAATAAATATGCTCTGGATCCAAACAACTGAAGAAATCTCTGACAAATACTAAACTCTGAAGCTCTGTAGTTTTCTCTGAGTAAGAAAACCTCTGCAGGCAATAAATCAAGTGATATTGCACACTCTCTGAATTGCTTTCCGCTGGAGATGGCTCGTTCTCCAAGGAATCGAACGTGAAACCCTAAGTCTCAGGCTCAGACCAAAAATTGATCAATATCAAACTCAATAATCTCATAATGGGCTCCATTCCCAAGGCAAACCCTCAAATACACTGAAAAGTGCGATTCCCTTGAAAATAGGGTTTTAATGAAATATTCATATTTTAATATTTTCACTTCTCCATAGTTCTCCACTGAATATTTAATTATTAATTAAAATATCAAACTGGCCCCTTTTCTTCATGATGGCGCACCCCTCAAGGAATTCACTTAAGTTATAATATTAAATTATAACTTTATATTATAAACGTTAATTAATTAATATTTAATCAATACGATCAAATATTAATATCTCCCTTGTTTCTAACCCGATCAGCGGTCAGATGCGATCGGCCGGACTAAGGTGAATCTGATGCCGCCCGCGATAGCTGCTAAAATAGCGGTGGTCCCTGCTTGCACATAGGCGCTTCAAAATAGCAGTGCCAAATATCCTCCCGTCGAGCGAGGCAAAGAAAGAGAGACAAGCGATCAATCCTGTTGTTGAAGGTGAGCCAAGCTCACGAAGTGACCCCTTTCCGGTCCATCGGCCTCTGAAGTCTGGTATGATAGACCAATCACGTAAAATGCGAGAGATGTCAGCGAGGGACATATTAATAGCATTAATTGTTCATCTTGCTCAAAACAGAGTCGAGCTTTGTTAATAACTAAGTTGATTATTGGTGCTAATGAAATATAAATGAATTTTGCCACTTTGCCAAAAGAGGATGTAGAGCACATAATACTTTCCTACTGTATAAAATGGTCAACTTATTTGTGTTGGATTAGGAATGCCAACTGTAAAGTACCCAACTTAGGTGGCACGATATTTTTGAAATGGTAATTGATTGATCTTATTTGATATTAAACAAAGGAGAGGAATACTCATATAATAAATTACAAGATGATATTTCTAAAAAGAAACAATCGTGAATTAAAACACTAAATTCAGCGTTGCTAAAACTAAAGTAAACTAACAACTAAGATGACCATTAAATATTACAATAATACTTGAATAACCTCCCTTAATGGTCATTCTACTAACTACACCAAGTTTACCCCGAAATTTTACAAATTTATCTGGATTGAGGGACTTGGTGAGAATGTTTGTAGTCTAATCCTCAGTTGGAACATTACTGCAACATCACAGATCCATCTTCAACAAGCTATCTGATGAAGTGACAATAAAGCTCAACATGCTTGGTTCGCTCATGGAAGACTAGATTTTTGGCAAGCTTTAGCACCCCTTGGTTGTCACAAAACAAGGGTGAAGGCCCTACTTGAGACATTTGCATGTCAACAAGCATCAAGCATTCTCCGTAGCCATACTACCTCACATGTTGCCTTAACTGTTCCCCGATACTCTGCTTATGTCGAGGAAAGAGCTACTGCCTGCTGCTTCTTACAAGTCCATGTAACTGCACGCGTACCAAGACTAAAAACATACCCAAAAGTGGACTTCTTGTCATCAACTGAACCTATGCAATCTAAATTTGTAAAACTAGCCAACTTAGGATCTTTGCATCTGTTGTATAAAATGCCAGAATCAGGTGTCCCTTTCACATATCTTAGCACTCGCTTTGTTGCAACCCAATGTTTTTCCTTAGGGGCATCATGAAACGAGAAATGTAGCTCACAGCAAAACTGAGATCAGGTCTAGTAGCAGTAAGATAGATGAGGCTGCCCACCAGTTGCTTGAACACAGACTCATTCACCACTAGTGAGTCTGATTTGGCTGAAAGTTTCAGCCCCTTCTCCATGGGAGTGGATGAGATTTTGCAATCTGCCATCCTAAATTTCTCTAGCAAACTTCTGGCATACTTCGATTGAGAAATGAAGATATTGCCACTTGTCTACTAGACTTCTACACCAAGACAATAGTGCAGGAGACCCAAATGAAGAGCACAAAGATATACTGAGACGGGAGGAGGGGGGGGCTGGCGGGGGTGAATCAGTATATCAACTAACTTTTTCCCTCTCAACTCTTATCAACTTCAAACTCTAATACAAATCAACTATGCAAGAATATCTCAATATGAACAAGTTGACACCAAGATTTTACGTGGAAACCCTTACGGGAGAAAACCACGGTACAAACATTGTACTTTATGAATTATATAAACTTTTACAATGAATGTAGGCACCAACCTACTTGAATCACCAAATAAGAAGTTTAGTAGGCACCAACCCTTAATCCTGATTTAGTAGGCACCAACCTACAAGGAGCTTCAACCCCTAGTGCTGATTTAGTAGGCACCAACCTACAAGGTGCACCAACCCCTACTTGCCAAGCACCTACTTAGCAAAGATTATAATTTGAATGAATAGTGTTTTCCACCTTTAATGTTGCTTCCTCAATGGATGGTGGACTTTACAATCTTCTTGAAATTATCCTCCTTGAATGATATCAAAATATATCTTGTTCACAATTTTCCTTTTCACATAAAAATTTACTTCATGATGATGCCATCTATTTCACCAGATCTGCATATATTCTTTACAAGGATCTTCCTTTTATCTTCTCATTTGCATATCTGATATAACCTTTATTCTACACAATTTTTCTCTTATAAATCTGATCACTGTTTCTGATTTTGTATCTTTTGTAGGCACAACACTCAGCAACAAAATACACAGTACTTTCTACAGTCACTTCACACCTGATTGTAACTTAAGAATATAGCATTTGCTTCACACAATACTCAGCACAGCACTTATGTTTTTATGATTTCGCAGTTATTCCTTATAGCACACTCCTATCCTCTATTTTCAGATTACATACATCTTATGTACTCACAAACTCAGCACACATTCACTTCAAAGATCTTCTTTTATTAACACATACATACACACTTTCCTTAACCAGTACTTCGCATAAGATTCATTCTATATAGCCACACACATTTGTGTTTATGATATATCAATTGTCCCACACACAACTGTAAATCTTCAATCTCTATCAAATACAATGTTCAGTAATTACACAGCATACTTCTTAATCTGCAATTTTGATGATATAGCCTTTATTTCATTTCCCGACACTGAAAATCTTCAATCTCCATCAAAGATGATATTCAATAAATTCCATCCATCAACACCACTCTCTACAACCTTCAGATTATCTTTATTTTCTCACATGCACTCTTCTATATGATGTACATGTTACGCCCAGCACTCTCCCCTTTTTATGAAAATGATATTCGATAAAAACCACACCACTACTCTTACACCTTCACAATCATTCTACCATTTTCATTTATATCTTCCAAGATATGCATTTCCCAAAGACATGCCTCTTCCAAGAGAAGCGGTTACCTTTTGGGACGTCACTTTCCATAAACTTAACTCTAAATAAACAAATCGCACCCCTTCATGGTCTCTAAATAAGACAAATTTGTCTTATATGCTCTTTGTCTTTATTCACCTCTTCAAAAGTAATATGAATCGTTGCATTCTTAATTGCTAATTTATTAAACCGCTACTTTACAAAGGATAAAACAGATCGCTGCCTTTTTATAATTTGTCTTTATTCATTTTGTCTTTTCTGATTTTCGTCTTATATGGTATTTGTCTTATGTGCTGCTTTTCTTAAAACATAATTACTGCTTTATTATGATCGTTGCCTTTTTAACCAGATCGAACACTTTTGTGTCTTTATCTGATTTGAATAAATCATATGATCTGAAGACATATAAACAGCAATTTACTTATGTTGAATTGTGATGACTTTGGCATTTAAGGATATCGATGCTTTTATTTTATGCCTTGCTTTGTCACATCCTTGATGATATGATTGCTGATATTGTCTCTTGTTATCTTCAGTGATAATCAAAAGAGGATCGGCCTCTTGTTTATTTCCAAACATTAAGATGACTTCCTCTTATTTAGTCGATTCTCTAAATATGTCATCACTAGACATGACTCAGATTCCTTTGCTCTTGTAATACAGATTTCATTCACAGCATAGTTTCATATAAAACTAGATGTACATCAGGTTCCTTATTACTCTTTGTAATGTTCATGCTGGCACTGATTCCTCTTGACCAACCTTGATTATGATTGTGTCTTCATCATACATATGGAGTTTGGCCAACAATCAGCTGAGGCATGTTCTTCATAAAAATGCTGTCATAGATTTGCCTCAGTCATTTTGACATCAATGCCACTCAATCTCACCTTTGACATCAATGACAACATTTCCAACACCAAATCTGTCATATCAAATGCATGACACAAACTCAACTTGATTTGCTCAAGAAAATGTAGCCCACTGCCAGTAATGATGATATCATCCACATAGATGACAAGAAGGATGATATCACTACTAGTGCTCTTAACATACAAATTTGCATATGAGGGACTCCTATGAAACCCCTGTGCAACCAAGTACTTGTCAATCTTCAAGTACCATGCCCTGGGTGCCTTCTTTAGGCCATAGAGAGCCTTCACCAATTTGCATACCTTGTGTTCTTTGCCTGCAACCTTGAAACTAGGAGGCTACGTCATGTAGACCTCTTCCTCCAAATCTCCATTGAGGAAGGCACTCTTCATGTCAATTTGGTGTACCTCCCAACCAAACTATGCTGCCATGGCTAGGACAAGTCGGATGGTGCTCATCTTTGCTATGGGAGCAAAGGTCTCCTCATAGTCAATACCTTCTCTCTACGAGAACCCCTTAGCCACCAATCGAGCCTTGTATTTATCGAGTGTGCCATCAACTTTGTATTTCACCTTGTACACTCATTTGGAGCCAATGGGTTTCTTCACTGGTGGAAGATCTGATAGAACCCATGTGTTGTTTTTCAAAAGACTATGATGCTCAGAATCCATAGCTTTTCCCATTCAAGTTTACCCTTCGCCTCTGAATAATCCTCGGGCTCATAAACACTCTGAATGTTGGCCATAAGAGCAAAGTTCATTGTGTTCTTCTTGCTCTTGCCTCTAGATGATCTACCCTCAACAAGCTCATCAACATGAACATCACCAATGAGCTTCACCCACCACTTAGGACGAGGAGGAGATTCATCTTATTCCAAATCAAGATGACCATCATCATGACTTGGGTTCCTTGGAATGAAGTCATCTAGATGCTGGTCCAGTTTATCTTGAGGGAAATCTACTAGAATGGCATCATGCCTTGGAGATTTCACAATCTCAAAATCATCATATTCCCTCCCTTCAGGTGGAGCCAATCGAAGCCTAACACCCAAATCCTTTGTCTTCAGAAGCTGATCATTAGGACTCTTGATGGGAGAAGAGAGCAAAAAGGGCCCACCTTCCTCATCAAACACATTCATGTTGAATGTCAAACGATCAGTGTCCACATCAATCAACCAATAGGCCTTACAATTGTCACAGTATCCTGTTAGCATCAACTTCTAGCTCTTGCAATCTAGCTTGGTCCTCTTTGCATCTGGAATCCAAACATACACAGTTGAACCAAAAACCCTGAGATGATTGATTCTTGGTTTCCTCCTAAACCATGCTTCCTTGGGGTCATCTTCTTAATGGCATGTGTAGGAGACCTGTTAAGAAGGTATACTATGGTATACACTGCCTCAACCCAAAACTTCTTGGGAACATTTATGTTCTCTAGCATATAGCGGGCCATTTCCGTAATGGTATGGTTCCTCCGCTCAACAACTCCGTTTTGTTGAGGGGTAGCAAGTGTGGTAAGCTAATGCTTGATACCGTGTTTAGCACAGAAGTCGATGAATTGGTTTGAACAGAACCAGTGTTCCACGGAGTTTCCTAAAGGCTTGAGGACGGGGGGATGGAGAGTCTAAGTTTGGGGACGGTGGCGGGGGGGCGGTGTGTTGGTGTACGTTTTATCATCCACCAAACACACAGAATAAAATGTCCAAAGACACTCTATCCTCTCTTGAAAAACCACCGCGTATGCTAAGATTGCGAGAAGATCATATGGCAATTCCAAGGTTTCTTTTGTCAGGTCTTGACGTGTGGATAAGCTCAATGGCCGTTGTGATTTGCTGGTAATAAACAAGGGGACTTACGTTAAAGAACTTTTCACAAGTTTGGGACTTAAGCGGATTTATCATTAAAGGCTTTCTTCACTTAGGACTTTCAATGTGGATCTCAAAAAATAGCAAAAAGGATAAGGGTTTAGGGGAATCTATTCTACACCTAAGAACTTAAGAGACAGTAAGGATCCGGTGAAGGGGATAAACCACACTTTGTTTCGCCTCCTGCTGGACAACATACGCAAAATGGGTGCAATCTTCAAGGGGTGTGGTAATAATTTTCAAACCTCGAATGAGGCTGAAGTTAAGCTTCCACAGTTATAAGCTCAGGCTAACTTTACGCATCGAATGCAAATCATCCATTCGAAGAAAGTATGAGCAATACTTCACCATTGAATCAATACGATCAATCTTTCATTCACTTAACCAACTTTCAAAGCAAATTCTATTTAATCTAATGCTAACTTTAATCTATGGCGGAAGAAGATATGCAACCTCGCTTACTATTTGACAATAAAAGTTATTCAAAGCAAATCATGCATAAGAGCTTTTATTATTCGAAATAGTCTCAATGCAACAATCTCATATACTATCTCCACACAAATGAAAGTGAGAGATCACCAGTTTATATAGAGTTACAAAAATCAAATGAAGGGCCAAGATTAAAACAATATCAACGGCCAAGATTATTACAACCCAACCCTAATTAGGGTTGCCCAAAATAACATGAGTTATCAATCAGTGAACTATCACTAAAGAGGCAGTGGAAGCTATTATCAAGGAGAGGCGTCCTTATCCTTCTGAGCAGCATTGCATTCGATAAACCTGGACACTACTGCGATGACCTCCTCCATCGTGATAGGTGGCAGCATGCTAATCCGGAATTCTAGTCCGTCCAACTTCTCAGCACATTTGGAAAAAGTACTTTCCCAATCCGCTTCCTGCTTTCCAAAATCATTTCGGATGGCTGACAGTCTTGCCACTTTCACAAAATCCTGTCTCAAAAATGGTCCAATGGCCGAGAAGAAAATCTCTTGAACTTTACATTTCAACCTCTCTAGCTGCATGTTGTTCTCTCGGACAATCTCACGGTCGAACACTTCTACAGTTGTCATATAAATCCTCTCCTAGATTTCTTTGACCTGCTCTTCGATTCTGAGCCCATCCACTTTTGCCTTCTCCAAAACTTCTTCTCGTATAGTCACTTCCCAAAACCAGTGATGAAAATCATATGCTGCTCCTGCAGTAATCACCCTTCTATCAACCAACTCCTCCCTTGGAGTGCCTTTCAAGATCCTAAGGCTTGGAATAAGCCTCTCTTGCATGTCTGGAATACATTCCCATGTCTCTGCCATATCCATAAGTCTGGAAAGAAAAGAAGAGGTCCGCCCATAGGCAAGTGCCAGCTTCTCCATGAACGAGGCTGCTTCCGTGCCTTCGCTCACCATCTAGTTTTGAGCCTCCCTGGCCGTAACCATTCCGTGCTCTACATCCTTGGTCATTTCCTGCGATGAATTGAGGAAAAGAGGAGCTACCGCATTACCCTGATCAAGTGGCTAGGTCAAATGCTGTATGTACTCCTTAAGGTGTTCAATCTCCTTTTTATACTCTTTCTTCTTAGCCACTTCTTTTTCCAATCTCGCTTTGATGGTCGAGACGGAATTATCTAATTCCTCCACTTCTTGTCCTTTTGAGGTTGGGCCAAGATCTACAGTGGTTATGGCATACTCTTGAGGAGTAATCTCATCTTGTGGCTTGTCCACTATGGGTACTGCAATGTGTACGAAATGGCTGCCTGTCTCGTCCCTTTGAATAGTAGAGAATTTCTTGGCAGGCTTCTTGATTGCAACTTGCTCCAACCTAGCCAAGAAATCTACAGTATCATCCTCCTCTTGGGCTTCTGCGGGTGGTTGAATCTTCATTCTTTCTATCAACCAATCTGGAATGGTCGGCTGCTCGACTCCATCTTCCACCTGAACCTCTTCCTCATTCGAAACATCCACAACCTCCCTGAGAGCGGAAATCATTCCCTCCTCGAAGTCATTATTTCGGACTTCTATCTCATTGTCTGAACCAAGTATTTCCGTGCCTGTAGGTGACAAGGGCTCCTCATCATCCAGCTGAATAGGTTCATCATTCTCTTCCTGAACTATAGGAGGTACAATTATTTCCACCAAGGACTCATCTATGGTAGCCATCAGCTCGTCAATATTCCAGGATGCTGCTGAACAAAATGGTTCTCCCTTCTGTCTTTTCTGAACAGGTTCTGCACTCGGAACTATTTCCTTCCTTTTCTCTCCAATCTCAACCAAGTCCTGATGGGAAGCACCGGCATTGGAGGAATACAACTCTGTCTCGCTCAGTAGATCATACGTGAGCATTATTCTTTTATGTCTCATCTCCTGGACCTGACGATCAACCCACCATTGAGAATATTTGACCACTGGTCTCATTAATGTGGCTAGGTCTGAATGCTCAAGCCCGACCATCTTATAGGAGGAAGAGGTCAACACTCCTCGAAGCGCGGCTGGATGTAGTCCCCATCGTCATGCAACTGATCAGGTACTCGGCAAAATTCAATTGTCCTCATGAAGTCTACTGGCATCCTGGACCAAAGTCTCCTCCTGACTTCGTATTCATCTGCGGCATCAGCCCAGAAGTCTTCCAATTCCACTCTGTGCTTGTACCTTCTCCCCTCTACTGTCTGAATATTATGATGTGGGTCAAAGTTGACCCTGGACTTGTAAGCTGTAAATGGGTACCACTGGATTTCCAATCTAGCACTCTCAGCTGCTTGTGAGGATGGACAAGATTCCAACATATTCCCGATGAAAAGTGGGAATGTAATAGATGCCTTCTTGGTTGGCCTCTGGATGTTCTGATATTCTTCTAGCTGCCTCAGGACTTCGAGCAAAACCATCCGATTTGTCGGATAAATTGGCAACTTATAGGGATTTCTAGTAAATCCTTGGATCCTGATATATGTAAATTTTGGGAATTGGATGAACCAGGACCCATATTTACTGATTACTAATTAGACTCTTCGCCTCATGACTCAACCTTTGATGTACTCCCCCTTGAAGTGTTCTAGTGGTATGCATTAAGAACGCATCATGTGCCCTTCTGAAATGAGACTTCTCCTTCAACTGGAGTTGCGGGTAACAATCGTAAGGTATGAGTTCGTTTTCTCCGCTGCCAACTTTTCCCTTGCAAGTTAGTCCTAGATACTTATATGATCTGGCCAACAAGTAGACAACATACGAGCTCATGTGAAAAGACTTAGTCTCTTCCAGATTGATCAATTGCTCGTGGAGATTGTCACTTATCATCCGTGACCAATTGAACATTTTTACGCCAGAAGTGATCTCGTCTATGAAGTACATCCAGCTCTCAAAAAATGCACCCTGCGGGTTGCCAACTATTCTGTTCAACATCAAGATGATGTCTCCAAAATCTTCTTTGAAGTCTATCCGGCGAGGTCTTTTGGGCTTCTTTATTGATGGCTTAGGTTTGTCTAGCCATGCCTTGTTAACAATTGTGGTGCATAAGTCCAGTTGGCTATCATATAACTTCTTGGCCTCCTCCTTGGTCTTATAGACAGTCTGTGAATGCTCTAGGATGCCGAAGGTTTCTTGGATTGCCACCTCGCCTAAGTGTGCCAGAATTCTACCATCCAGTGCAATGATCTGCCTCTTTTGAGCATCATAGTGGATAGCACATTCCACCATCAATTCTGCACAATCCATTGCAGGTGGGAATCCAGCTGCCTGAAAAATTCCATTCCTGATCATCTGCCTGGCTATAGGTGTCGGAAGTCCATTATGTCCATACACTCTCTTCTTAAACTCATCGAAGTTGACATGTCCGAGATCGGTGTCTACGACATTCTTCCATTTTGAATTGATTTTAGTCTCCCGTTGGGCACCTTTGCTAGTGAACTTCATTGCTGGTTTCTTTGATGATTCGCCCACAGTGGTCATTAACGTGTAGTCAAAAATATTAACATTAATACAGAGACTTTTTAAATTAATAATTTACTTTCCTGCCTTGTGTTCGGATGATTTACTTTCAGCTTATTAAATAATCAAATTGCTGCGAAAAAGCAAGCTGAAAATAAATGGATGAAGTTTGAAAATTTCGCCAGAATTGAATCAACATGAAAGAGACAGATGAAGAATAGCAAATCAACTTGACTGAACATCAAACCTAAGTGAAGAACTGCTGGCTGCAAATCAGATTTAAATTCTGATAATTTAAAAGAAGAAGTGCGCCCCTCTTGCACAGAAGAATTTCAACTTTCAGCCAATAAATCTTTTCTTTTCCTGCGAAAATTCTTCCTCAGCATAACATTACTTCTCTCTCTGGAAAATTCGATCTTGCCTACTGAACAATTAACTGCCTGAGAATTTTGAGAGAAATCAAATTTCTTTTCAGCTGTGTCTATGAAAAATGAGTTGCTGAAACTCATTATAATGCTGAAGAATTTAATTTATTTAGCAACTGCCTTTTCTTCTCTTGATCTCGATTTGTTTTTATTTGTTCAAACAGGCAAATTTCCTTTATTTTTCAAAAAGAATCCATCCAAGCTTATCCAGGCAAATCTCATTGATCTTCAAAAATTCGATTTTTTGCTTAAATGTTTCTTTGATTTTTCGAATTTTGAAAGAAAACATTAAATATTTAATTAAATTCGACCCTTCCAAGTTTTAAATTCATGGTGAATTTAATTTTGCCCATCGGATTTTATCTCTGGCCGGCGCAAATTATTTTCCTCCAAAACATCTCTGGCAAACTTCATTTTGTCCAAGGCATTTAAATTTCCGAGTAGTTGAAAATAAATTATTAAAATATTAAAATATTTTAATTTATTCCAACCCGTTCGTTTGGACCCATGGCTATTTCGATTTTCTCTTCATTTTTCTTGGCTAAAAGAGTATTTTCCAATTTTATTCCCAATTTCGTCTAGCCAAGTCAAAACTTAAGCCATTCCATTGACAATTGTTATGCCAGATCCCTATTTTTCTTTGCCATGGTGAACTTTTAATTGCACTGAGCTTATTTTCTTCTGCCAAAGTCAAATTTTCTCTTACTCGGTTGAATTTTTCTAGGCAAAATCCTTGTCTGGATGTCTTTGTTAGGCGCAATTCTGTGATGCTTGACAAATTTCTATCCCTTCTGGCCAAGGGCGATCTTTCCTTTCTCCTTGCCTTGTGCATTTTTCTCTGGCCAAAGTTGTCAATTTTTATAACATTTTCTCCAAACATCCATACTTAGGCAATTTAATTTCTTTTCCATTTTCATGCTAGGCACACTTCATTTTATTCTTGGTCACAGCCTAGGCGAACTCCCCAAAGTCTTTTCCACTTTCCACATGCCATAGCGAATCTTCTTTAGCACTTTCCCTTCAAACTCTAACACTTTCCTCTTAAAAATTTCATAACACTCAGCCAAAAATCTCAATTTTTCATCCTTCATAGACAATGGCGGACTTTCCAAGCACTTGGACAAGGTGAAGGCGGACTTTCTATAGTCTTGGACATCATCTCTTTGAACATGGCAGACTTCCAAACCTTTTAGCACTTGCCTTAACACTTTATCTCTTGGAAATGTCATAACATTTAGCCAAAATTTCGATTCTCCACCTTTTTAGGCTCTTACACTTAGGCAAAATTTTCGAAATTTTCCTTACTAGGCACCAATACTTAGTGAAATTTTTTATTTTTTCTCTTTCCCATGTGCCTAGGCGGACTTTCCAACCTATTGGCAAGTGTGTGGCGGACTTTCTAACCTCTTGGCACTTCCTTTCAAGTAGATGGAGGACTTTGGAGGCTCTTTGGACAAGCATGGCGGACTTTGAAGGAGGCTAGGACATCTTCCAAGTGAAGCTGGGCGGACTTTCACAAGCATGTGGATAAGTGAGGGCGGACTTTGAAGAACCTTGGACATTCCCTTTCTTATGACTGGCGGACTTTCCTTAGTGTTTGACATTCCATCCTTCCACAAGCATGGCGGACTTTCCTTAGCTCATTGATCCTATCTCCTTCCGTCCCACATTTCAAGGACAATCTTCTTTGTGGCGAATTTCTTCAGGCTTAACCAGATTTCTCATGAGTTCCATCTTTTTGAGTTAATTTTCTGTGATTTTGTGCTTCAGATCTGACTGGTTTTGAATGACTTTTCCAGAATTTAATGTTTTTCAGTCTGATTTTCTCATGCTTTTTACTGATTTTTCATGATTTTTACTTGCTTTTCCCAATTTTTCAATGATTTTTCAATTTTCTCTTTGATTTTCCGAGTGATTTTTCAATTTTTTTGAACTTCTGAGTGGATTTTTGAAATTCAAGACCTTTCCAAATTTAGAATCTTTCTAAAAATAGAAAAAGCAAAACCCTAAAAAATAGGGAACCCTGTTTGGTCCAAAAATGCCAAAAATGAAAAAGCGAAAAAGCAAGATTTCCTAAAAAGTAGGAAGTCTCAGAATTGGCCGAATTCATAGGCGATCTTCGTTTCCTAGGCCTTCTGAGCGCTTCCATGACATCTACGCACTGATTCAAGCATGGATTATTGACTTGGCTCGGGTAACTCTCGGCAAACTGACTTGAAACTCTCAACAAGGTGACCTCACGAAACCGTTGCAAGGAGAAAACCCTAAAAACTAGCAGACAACTGGGGGTCCCCATTGGCGATGGGGTGATGTGTGAAAAGGTCACAACACAGTGCTGATATAGATATGGTACTTGAATAAGTAGTTATAAAAAGATGTTTAAGAATAACATTTCAAATTAAACTTTGGAAAATTAGTAAAATTGCAAATACTAACATTTTAAATACTTGAATACTATTACTAAAAGACTAAAAGTAAATAAAATATTAAAATTTGACAAATGAAACTGTCGAATTTGAGATTTCTATTATATGAATATCGAAAATATGACATGTCACATCATAATATCATATCATAAAGATGATTACAATGAGTAGCATGATACATTGATATCAAAATAAGTACAAAATGCAAAAATGTAGTGAAGGGAGGCCTCTAATCATCCCCAAACTCCTCATCACTCGAACTACTAGAATCCTCGTGATCAAGCTCTGCCAAACTAACACCAACCAGCACTGCATCTAAAGCCGAAACTGAAGCATCCTAATCAATTTGTCCTAGCTCCTCTGGCTCTACATCCCATCATGCTGTTGGACTCTCTTTGTACAAAAGTGTTTTGCGGTCAATGAGACGCAAAGCACTATGTACAGCCACAAGCTTCTCTGGTTTCTTAGAGGTAAGTTTGTTCCTCTTAAGAGAGTGGATGAAGCTATATGTAACCAGTTCCTCTCAACAGCTAAAGAACTAGAAACATGAGATAACAATCAGATGGCTAGAGTGGTAGTCAAAGATCCTGATCCATGGCAAGTCCACAAAATTGGGTCCTCCTATGCCATAGTTCGCATATCCATCTTGGCCACATCTAAATAACCCCTAAGAGTGGCAAATTTTGTCCACTCAGTGTGAATACGTTGGCATCTACAGCATCATACATCCTCTCAATGCACCTAAAGAACCGTGCCTTCACCTCTGCATCTTGTATCAGTGTCACTCTACCAAGCCTAGTCAAGTACCACTTAGGATTAAGTGCATAGGTTGCCATGTGTAAGGGAGTGTTGAGCTTCTCCCATCTCCTGTGAATGATTGGTTGAATGTGCTCATGGTAGAATGCTAATGTGGGGTCCCTCTCACACACAACAACCCTCATTTGATCAAGCATAGAATCAATGCACTCATACACCTCTCCAAGGCTAGATGCATCCACATCCCCATACCTAATAACCTGGAAAACTGGTTTAATGATCTTTGCAATGGTTTCTGGTTTTGATTGTGTGATAATTTTTGCATCAACATTTCGGATCACACTCCATGAACCATCATCGTGATCCATTCTTTCCTTCAGCTCTGCTCATCCTGATGATGGATCACGGAGTGTGATCCGAAACGTTGATGCAAAAATTATCACACAATCAAAACCAGAAACCATTGCAAAGAACATTATGGATTGTGGAAACTTGATATCATTAATGGTTTAATGATGGCAACAATATATTTTGCATCACCCCATAACACATCGCTCTTCACCGTATCCTTCACCCTCCTCCCCTGCTCTGTCTTAGACTTGGCCCACCTATTCCAATCTACTGTCATAACCATGAGTTGCAGTGCCTCTTGCAACTCAATCATTCTCTCCAAGAGAATGAAATAGAAAGCAATCTTGTATCTATAGGTTTCAAGAACTCCTTAACGAAGGTCCTGGAGAGTGCATGTGATGTGTGGTGGTTGCAGATAAACATCTGCACATCTCTCACATCATTTACCACTACTCTAATCCAATCAATCTTCCCCATGCCCTTGAGTGCATTGTTCATGGCATGCACACAACATGGAGTCCACCAAATATGCCTCTAAGCAGCCTCAACAAGTCTCCCCACAGCTTTGCACACATGTGCAGCATCTGTCACTACTTGGACCACATTTTGTGGCCCAGCCTCCTCAATAGCCACCTTAAGGACCTCAAATTGAAAATCAGCATCTTTGTGATGGTAATGTCCCCTTTTTAGAGGACGCACTTAAACGCGAATCTTGCATTCAAAGTGTTT
>VDFB02291072.1:0-144651 GCA_007258455.2 Sequoia sempervirens
CACATGAAAGACATTATGTACTTTGCTTTCAGCTGGAAGGTCCAACTCATAAACAACTTCACCAATTCTCTTGGTGACTTTGAAAGGACCATAAAAACGTGGCTTCAACTTTTCCGCACCACTTTTTTTGAGAGAAGATTGTCTATATGGCTGAAGCCTCAAATAGACCATGTCCCCAACTTCAAAAGACCTCTCAACACGCTGTTGATTAGCGTATAACTTCTGCTGATTTTGAGCTTGTTGCAGATTTTCCTTGAGAGATTTCAAGATGTCTTGGCTCTGTTGTAACATATCTAGTGCTTGTGGAGCTCTACTATCACCAAACACTAAATCAACAAAATTAGTAGCTTCATAACCATAAAGAGCCATAAAAGGTGACATCTTAATTGACATGTGATAAGAAGAGTTATAACAATACTCTCCTAAATGAAGCCATTTAATCCAAGCTCTTTGCTGCCCTAAAACATAGTTTCTCAGGTAGCCTTCTAACCATTTGTTCACAATTTCTGATTGCCCATCTGTTTGTGGGTGATAACTAGTGCTTGGAGTAAGCACTGTCCCACTCAATCTAAAGATCTCTTGCCAAAAAACACTTAGGAACTTGCTGTCCCTATCACTGACAATAGTTTTAGGCAATCCATGCAAACGGAAGACCTCTCTGAAAAACAACTCAGCCACTTGAGCTGCTGTAAATGAAGTGGTAACAGCAAAGAAATGAGCAAATTTTGTTAGTCTATCAACCACAACAAAAATACAATCACGTCCTTGCACCTTGGGCAACCCCGTGATGAAATCCATGGCAATACTTTCCCATTTCTGATTCGGAATGGGCAAGGGCTGTAGTAGACCAGCTGGATAAGAGTGTTCATTTTTGTTTCTTTGACAAATCGGACACTCTCTAATGTAGTTCAAGACTTCTTCTTTCAACCTTTTCCAAGTGAATCTTTCACGAATCTGCTTATAAGTCTTGAAAATCCCTTGATGACCAGCAAGGGGAACATCATGAAAAGATTGTAGAATCTTCTTTTTAAGCTTAGATTCTTGCACTAAAAAGATTCTATCTTTATAGTAAATTATCCCATCAACCAACTTATACCTTTCATCAACCAAATGACCTTCTAGCAAGCTGGTTGCAAACTGATTTTTAACATAATCAGCAGCAATTAACTCCTTCCAATCTGTTGATAACTCACAAAGTGATTGCAAATGAGGCCTTCTTGAAAGAGCATCAGCCACTATATTATTTTTCCCTTTGACATATTCAATGTCAAAGTCATACGCTTGGAGCTTACTTACCCACTTTTGCTGCCTTTCATTCAAATCCTTTTGGCGCATGAAATGTTTAAGACGATTGTGGTCAGTCTTAACAACAAATTTACTTCCCACCAAGTATTGACGGAATTTAGACAAAGCATGCATGATGGCAAGCATCTCTTTGTCATAAATAGAGTAAGTTTTTTCTGCCCCTCTCAACTTCCGGCTCTCGAAGACAATAGGATGTTTTTGTCTTGTGATGAAGCCCAACACCTTTCACCGGCATCAATAATCGTAATTCAAAAGGTTTTGTAAAATCCGGAAGTACCAACACTAGACACGTGCTCATGATTTGCTTAAACTTATCAAAAACTTCTTGTGCCTTCTTAGTCCAAAGGAAAGCTCCTTTCTTTGTAAGATCTGTGAGAGGTGCTGCTTGATGAGAATATCCTTTCACAAATCTTCTATAAAATCCACATAACCCTAAAAATCCTCTCAAATGAGAAATATTCTTTGGAGTTGGCCAATCAAGAATGGCCCTTATCTTTTCTGGATCCACTTTTACACCCTTTGAACTGATAATATGGCCAAGATATAAGAGTTCTGTCAACCCGAACTCACACTTTGATTCTTTGGCGAACAAACATTCTGCCTCTAAAATACTAAGCACTTCTTCCAAATGCTTAAGGTGCTCTTCCCATGACTTACTGAATATGAGAATATTGTCGAAGAAGACGAGCACAAACTTCCTCAACTGCTGTCTAAAAATCTTGTTCATACAAGATTGAAATGTAGCTGGAGCATTTGTCAAACCAAAAGGCATGACAAGAAATTCAAAATGCCCAAAATGGCATCTAAACATTGTCTTCTCTATATCCGCCTCCCTCATTCTGATTTGGTGATAACCTGAACGAAGATCAATCTTCGAGAAGAACATGGCCCCGTGGAGCTCATCAATAAGCTCATCAATCCTAGGGATTGGATATCTATTTTTGATGGTTTTCTGATTTAATGCGCGGTAGTCAACACACATACGCATTGTACCATCTTTCTTTTTGACCAGCCACTGCAGAAGCAAAAGGACTCTTGCTTGGTCTAATGAAACCACTTTCCAACAACTCCTTGATGGCTTTTTCAATTTCATCTTTCTGCCTCTTTGGATAGCGGTAAGGTGTAGTCATGACAGGTTTTGCTCCCTCTTCTAACTCAATTACATGCTCCGAACCTCTTTCAGGAGGTCTTCCAGGAGGTAGGCTTCCAAAGACTTTGCTCTTCTTTGAAAGTAAGGCTTGAATATCAGGATGATATTGCCTTTTCTCCTCTACTGGATCAGCTGGTAGAACCATACATTCAGCAGCCCATTCAACTTGATCATGACGGATCAGCCTTTCCATCCTTTTCAAAGACACAATTCGAGGACCTCCATTTGACATCCCTCTTAGAACAACCTTCCTTCCATTAGACTGAAATTTAAGCTCCATGGTTTGCAAATTTAATGTGATCTCACCAAGAGATCGCAGCCATTGTATGCCCAACACATCAGTGTCTCCAATTCCCACTACATAAAAATCATCTTTAATCTCATGATTCCCTAATTGCATAGAGAGGTTAGGAATCTTCCTTGTGCAAGACATAGTAAAACCATCAGCAACCATTACCTTGAAACCATCAAATTCTTCAGTCTTCAAACCTTTTCTAGCAACTAGTCCTTCATCAATAAAATTGTGAGTTGCTCCAGTATCAATTAGAGCAACTATCCTTTGTGAATTTACAACTCCATGAACCTGAAAGGACTCATTTTTTTGAAAACTTGATAGTTGTGCAAAAGCACTACCATCTCCCACCTCTTCGGACTTGTCTTCTGGATCTTCTTCACCTTCACTACCTGCTGATTCGTATTGCTGATCAGACGAATCAGATTCTGATCCATAATCAGAATAGCCCTCCATTCGATTTGCTTTGCCTCTTCCATAGCAATGGTGACCCTTAACCCAAGGATCACAACAAGTGTAACAAACTCCATCTTTTCTAAGCTGTTCTTTGAGCTCTTCTGACAACCTTGGTGGAAACTTCTTGGGCAGATTTGAAGAAGGTTTTTTTATCTTTCTTATGGCTGAATGGTTTTGAGTGAAACTTAGGCCTTGGGGCTGCCAACTCCATGCTCCTAGCTTTCTTGATAGCTTCATCTAACGTTGGTGGATCAAATGCTTTGACCCAACCCTTCAAAGGCTCCATTAAACCTTCAGCAAAAAGAACTACAAGTCTTCTTTCAGTAATGTTAGGCACCATTACTGACAACCTCTGAAAATCAGCCACATAGTTTTCTAGAGATCCTTGCTGTTTCAATTGTGCCAATTCTCTAAATCTCAATTCTAGATCTTTGGTATCAAACCTTTCAATCAACTTATTGGTACCTATATGGAACGGTGTTAAGGCGGGCCAGATCATTTCTTCTGGCATGGGTCTGAGAGAGAGGTAGTTATCTAACTTTTGTACCCATGATCTGGCTGTACACTTATTACTACCATCAAAATGTTCCATAGTAATCTTTCCCAATGCTTGGTAGAAATCATTTCTAGGTGCCATAGGACGTTGTTCAGTCCTTCCTCCATTTCTTCGACTCCTTTGATTCATGAATTGATCAAAGGTCCAGCAATCTCAACCAGTAGGGCAATCGCATCTACAGCTTGACGCATCATCAAGAAGTTTAAAAGTACCAACTCTAAGTTGTTGTTCTCCTTTGGTGAAGACGAAAAAAGGCCTTAGAGGATGACCCACTAGGAATTGCAAAGACGCACCAATAATTATGTTCTTTATTTTACTTTGATTGTTTCCGGAGACCGACCAAGTTTGCGAGGCGATTGATTTCAGTTCTCTTTTGTTATTCAATCTCGATACAACGGGATTATGGTGACATCCATTAACTTTCAATCTCTCGTTCTTCTATAAGACTGATATTTAATTGTTCTGTTTTAATCATTTATTGATTTCCGATGAACCTTCCACTGCTTTTACCAAGACCTCTTAGACTCCCCTGAAGGTCTCTTCGCTGAACGGGCGGAAACTCCATGCTGATTACTTTGGGGCCCGTAAGGGTCAGTATTTCACTCATCGACAACGTAACCGCGAATTGCCACAAGATGGCGTGGTCTTCACATCGAATATAACCAATTTTTCGAAGGAATTACACAACATAACCAGCAATAGTTAACTGGATTAGCGTTAGCATCAAACTGAAAAAACCAAACTGGAAAGAACTACTCGACGTCAAGAATGTGCACTCAAGATCCCATTGCAGGCGAGGTGCTAACATATGACGGAGTGTTGAATTAAAACTAGAAATTATTAGGCGGATAACCAGCCATGAAGAACATTTCCACACTACCACCAAACAGTGGGGGGAAAATATTACAATTAAAACAATTCGTCCGCTGCGGCGGGCATCCACAGAATTGTGGGGATTCGCCACTTGAAAGTGGGTACAATGATATAGCAGATTCTTTCTCCGCACCGGCGGTAAACCGTCCTGGGGTAATTAATTAGAATTTAATCAAGTAGTTGCAGCAATAATAATGGGTTAGATTAGTACTACTAATCAAAACCTTACAATTCAAAATACTGCAAAAACATGAATTACAATGATAGAGAAATGAGATAAGAAGATAAGAATGAATTCCAATAATGTTCTTTGCTTTCCAATGAAAGAAATATGATTAAAACAGAAAGCTTATAAATCTGATGTAAAATCCTGAGTTCTGGAAATTCATATCAGCAAACTGGAAATCAATAAAATACTCATAACTCACTCATTTCACCTCCAAATTGACTGAAACTAAATGCAATGGACTTCTGGAAGGTAGGCGACCAAACTAGGAGGAAGAAACAGCAGCAATTCTCGTCCTTTATTTTCTGACACAATTCCCAATGCAAACTGAAATGTACGGCCTTGAGAAGGGGCGATTTTAGCTTTAAAAAATGTAGACTTCAAATTAAAATCCAAAACTTGGAGGAAAGGGACGCCCTTGCCAGACAAATACAATGCAAAAGTACCCAGAATCAAATTAATTTTATTCCAAGAGCTGCTAATAGAATTCACTTTCAGCTGTAGAAACATCAGCAACTTCAAAATCTGGAAAATTCTTCAAAACTTCAACTATAAGCACAAATCTGCTAGTCTGGATGAGAAGCAGCAAAAACCAACTAGGTGTTGTATTTCAAACACGAAATTGGATAGTGGCTAGGAGGTAGCATCCTCGAAGCATGAGTTCAAATGTCATTCCGACAGCATAAAAGTATGATAACATGAATGGATCAAAAGCTGGAGCAAAAACCTTCTTTAAATAAGAGCTCAAAACTCTCCAAATTCCTGAGTAGCATATCAAAGGGCATAGGAGACCTTTCAAATTCCCAAAATCATTCAACTTCTCAAGATGGCGTCCAAAATGCCTAATAAGAATTTCACTTTATTTAAAAATTCACTTTTATAAAAGTGGCGTCCACTTTTCCAAGGCATAATATTCTTGACAAAAATTATTAAAACTCCTCATGAAGGCGTCACCCTTCAAGGTCCCCTTTTTAAACACAACTTAAAGTTGTTCAACTAGGCCAAGGGAGTCAACTGCATAATATAACTTTGATGCCTTTATTCATCATAAAAAATGCCTTAAGAGGATAAACAAGAACTGCAAATAAATGCTCCAATTGGACATGAAGTACTGAAAGCTGACAAACTCCATACTGCTTAAAATAGAATTTACTATAAATAGTAAACTCTCAGAAAATGCCGAGGAACCTCAGAACTGGAAACCCTAATTTTACCTCATACATGCCTACAGTATTCTGGAATAGGCGGATGAGTGTCAGAACAGATTACTGATGAGAAGGGGACATTACATTAAGTGACCAACTAGAAACCTTTGAACACCACTTTTTTAATTGTCCATTTGCTCTTTCTATATGGTCTTTATTTTTAGGTTATCATATTGGCTGGGATAATAAAGAAAGATTTAAATGCTGATTTAAATGTGTTTTGGCTTGTTCTCACAAATGAGACTTTATGGTTTATTTGGAAAAGGAGAAATGAAGTCTTCCAGGGCAAGAGAAGGTATCTTTCTGAGTTCCATAGTGAACTCCCTTTCTTACTATTATGTTGAAAGTCTTAGCAATACTGAAAATTCCCAAAGACAGGTTTATGATCTTGCTGCAGGAAGGTCTGACCATAGTTTACAAAACAGATATCAAATCTGCTCATTTCTTTCCATGTGGGAGGAACAATCTAAACAAGGAGGAATTGGAGATACTCAAGGAATTCATGGACAAACACAAGATTTAGAAACCAATAAAGAGAGATAAACCTAGCAGAGATCCAAGGGATAGATATCAGTTGGTGGTCAAAGATGTTTATCCAAATCTGATAGAGCCACCCATTGGGACCTATGACTGTGATAAATGTGAGACCAGTGGCAATGTAAAAGGCTGTTGGGAGTAAATAGTTGACCTACATTGTTCCTATGTTAAGACTGTAGTATCTTGATATATAAGGACTTGTGATCTCATATTTTGTCGGATGATCTGAACTTGGTAATTATGGAGCTCCTGCTCCTCATATTGTAAAGACTGTTTTGTTAACTATCTTTAATAGAAAAAAAATCATGGAGTCAATGCCGTCATCGATTTCCCCAAAACATGCGCAATTTGTATCAACAAACCTGATCATACTCATGATAGGCTCAGTGAAACTCAATATATAGTCCACACAAGTTGACCAATCATCATCTAGGATAAATGACTTGACCTTTTGGGCCCTCTCTAAATTTGATTGTTTCAAAATACTCAATTGGTGGCTAATGGCCATGGCACCCAATGCCTATCACACCTTCAAAACTCGTCTCAAAACGACCATGTGATGTGAATTGGGTCTCAGCAAACTAATGTTGTGTAAAAAATAAGTTAATAACACATTAAAATATAAGTAAATATGACAAATCAAATTTTAAAAAACCAAATAATTAAATTAAATTTACCTTTAACAATTCCAAATTCGAGAAAGCCCTCAAAATGCCTTGTGACATATGATGGTTTATCACAAACATTTGGATCTCCTCACCCTTAGTTTATTCTACCTTCCACCCACTCTATTTGAGTATCAATTGCTTGCATTACCAAGTTAAAGAAATATATTGTACATGGTATCTAAAAAATGTGTAGATACCTTTCCTCAACTAAAGCACCTACAGCTCTACATTTTTTTGCATTATTTGTAATGACTTGGACAACATTTTCAAGACCCACCATCTCTATAGACTTGTTGAGGATTTTAGAAATGAATTTTCCATCCTTGATTTGCCCCTCACAATCAAAATCATTGCCCCTTGGGAGACACTATAATAGTATCTATTAAAAGTTGGTTTTTGCAATCTTTCCATCCATCTAAAATATTAGACACTCCTATTTCGATCCAAGAATTCCTATTGGTTTCAGTGGTTTCTCTACAAAATAAATTATTTAGCCAATAAGGTAGTGTGCACATTTTCATACACAAAACCTATGAAACCAAAAGGTGCACTATTGATTGTCGTCACCATTTCCTGCCAATATGATATTCTCACCAAGTCAAAAGCAAGACCATTCGCATAAATGCAATGTGCAATTTTTCCCTCTATAGTGTCTCTTGTTTCATTTGAAAACTCTTTAACCAACAGGCCTCCTTTGCGAGAAGGAGAGGGATCTTCTTCTTGGATGGAGGGTGTCTCCAAGAAAGGATGTTGGGAAGCCATTACTGAATCCCTAGGTGTCTTCATTGATGTTTTCCTTGTTAAAGGATGAGATTTAAGTTTTTCTCTCACTCACAACAGCTTCTTCTTGTTCTTTAATGACTGCCATAATATTTTATTTTGGGAACCCCTTCTTATTTCGCCATTCACATATTCTAATGCCATGTTCACTTATAGCATAGATGTGAGCTTTCATTCAACTATATAAGCTCTTAAATTGGACTTTGCACTCACTACAATCCCAAACAAGCTCCACCTCTTGGAAGTTGACTAAACACTACAACATATTTCCATAAAGGAGATTCTTGATCATATTTAAATTGTTTGTTTGTTTCAATACCCATAGAACTTGAACTAGTGGCCATTCCAAATAGATTGTAATTTGAATTTGTTGTTATAGGAAATTATAAAATCAAAAATTAAAAATAAAAAAAATGCAACCCTGCAATATCTATAAATGAATAAAAGTTCAAAACAAAAACCAAAACACATTATTAAAAATCTTGAAACTTATTTTCTTTTCCAAAACAAAAAAAAATTCTTATTAAAAAAAAATTTAAAAAATTCATCAAAAACTTGAAAAAAAATTGTTAAAAAACTAAAAGAATCAATTAAAACACTTACCTCCTTTGTGCAAGTTATCTTCACCTCTTTGGCACTTTGTGATCAATCTCCTTCGAAAAAACCACCTACCTTTCAAAATGAAAAAAATGGCTTAGCCAAGGTGTTCTTGGAAGAAATGAAGTTGCATTCACAATAAGAAGGGCGAAATTTAGGTATATGATTCTTTTTAAGATTTTTTGTTTTAGTTTTGCATTAAAAAAAAGTGTTATTTTCATTAAAATTCACGCTCATGACATGTTGGCACTTGCAATAAGGCTTGGGAGCGCCATACCCACCCTGGGTTCCCTATAGGTAAGCGTTTTGTATCCCTGCAAGGAACCCAGAGCGGCCAAAGAACTCCCTGGGCATTCTCGTCACCACTCCCACTCCCAAAGCATTTTGGAGCAGGCACAAGCCCAAGTATTGAAGAGCCCGATAACTTAGGTATTGTCCAATTTTTGCACCATCTGTGCCACCTCACTTATGATATATACCATCAACTCCAAATCCTATATGTATCACTGAATATTCCACAATGGATCGCTTTGATCAAATTTAGAGAGTTGTATAGTAATCCCCTCATCACTCTAGTGAGTCAAGGTAGGCGACTTCTCATGCAATTGTGGTTCTATTTGCAATTTTGGGGAACTACCTTCTAGCATTGGTGGGATGTGTGCCTTTGACTGAGGTAAAATGCCCTCTAGATGTTGTAGGTCTCTCTATGGATGCCCAGTTTCCTATCGAGGACTCAAGGGGGGTTAATCCATGACCTTGATGGGAGCCCTAATAAACTCAACCATGTATCAGTTTGTTATCATGCATCTTTTGAGAGCTCAATTGATGTAGTATCTGGAGGAAATAAGGAGCACTAGAAGGAGATATAGTTAATTCAATGATTTCAACTTACTCATCTTCTTCACTATTGCTTCCCTTTGTAGATTCATCTTTAGAAGAGGAACCAATTTTCCTTTTTTCCCTCTTTATAGAATTGTGTTGGCTTCCTTACCTTTACTTGTCAATTCCTATATTCCATCTAAAAATAGATGGCTAGGAGGGACCATACTTTGTGTTTCGTTTGAACTTTCCCACTATACCTGATGGTACCTATGCGAGAATTGCAGCTAGGAATATGGTGATTGCCTATTGTGTCATATAAAAGGTCTTGTGTTTCAGACATAAAAAATCCTAAATGTGTGTTGATAGAATCTCAACACAATTAAAAATTACTCCTTTACTAAATCCAACCATATATTCGATCATCCAAACCAGCAAGTCCAACGCTATGTTGACCCCATTGATCTACTCTAAATAAGGTTCAATATACATTTCCATTCTTCATTTGACAAGCAGAATTTTCGATAGTCTTTGTTAACTTTGCTCCAAATGTTTACCTGCTCCTATGGAGTAAGATTATCCTGACTAGTAGCTAAATTGCCACATCTTTTTGGTTTTGGCTTATATTTGTCGACTTAGATACTGAAATTCCTGAACATGGAATACCTAATAACCAATGAAAGTGCTCTGGAGTATATCTAATAATGACTATCGACTCCATGTTTTGTTTGAGAGTTTTTTGTTCTCGTCTATCTTAATTTGCAACTATGCTTGTTAATATTGTTTAAATTCTCGAAAATTGAATTAAGGAATTTGTATTACTTTATTTAATTGTGCATCTCAGAATGCATCATTTAGTACATCATCTTTGGGACTCGTCTGTAATGTCACCTTTTCCTAGGCAATGATTTGTTGCAGAGGTTAGTCCATCACTTGGTCCCCGTGGACTAACATGGTGGTTAGAGGGTCCTTTGAGGGCGTTTGTGTACTTGTTCAGTCAAACTTTCGAACTCAGTCGACGTTTTTCCAGCTCAATGTTTACCAGGGTTCTCGCAGTGTGCTATCTAAAGCTTATTCAAACACTTGCACCATACTTACTATTTATAGTAAGTCACATGGGTCTCTGGTATGGTCAGTTGGCAATGTTACTATATTGGTCTTGATGACAGATTTATATCTTAGAGTTCTCCTAGTTTTATTATGGTCTTATGCATTAAGTTTTAATAACGTCAATTATAAAGTTAAATTAAAGTATTTAACTTTGTGTTATTAATATATATTAAAAGGGACTTTATATTAAAGGGGATATAAGTGTTGGATGGCGTTCAATTGCTCTGCCTGCAGAGCTAGGGCGTCTGTGCCCTAGCTCGTTCCCTGCACTCTGCTTGTTTCTGCGTTGGGAGGAGGGTTTGTGCATGCATTTGGGGGCGAAGGGTGGCGTTTTCCTTTTCCGGTGGCTTCATTCTTTCTCAGCCTTGCATGTGAGGGTTGATCACTGGTGTTAGCGGCGAGCGTGGTGTTGTTGGGAGCCACGGGTGTGTTGTGTGGTGTGGTCCTTTGGGCCTGGTTTTTTCTCCTTGTACGGCCTCTTTTTGGAGGTGCATCCTCTCTGCTTTGCCAGCGTTTAGTGGCGAGCGTTGGTTGGGGTTTTCGAAACCCTTTTTTTGGTTTTTATTTCTCGGGGACTTGCATGCTCGTTGTGGCTTGGGTATAATGTCCCCTGGGGAGACCTCGGGTGCTAGCCCCAAAATGGACTTTCGATCAGCGATTGGCACGAAGTCTCCTACGCATGCTTCAAAGGTTTTCAATAATAATTTATATTTGCTGGAACCGGGGCTAGATGGAGTGGGCTCATCTAGTGGGGCTCGGATCACGAAAATCAATGGATGCTTGGAACGTTACAAGGAGAGGCCGAAACTGGTCATCCCATTGGAGATGGTTGCGGAGGATATTGCATATTATTCGAGGCACTCTTTTTATTGCAAGTTTTTGGGTATGCGGATATTGATGCAATTTTTGGAGTCTTGGGCCCGACAGACTTGGATGCCGGAGGGGGAGATGGATATAAAGCTTCCAGCAAATAATTATTTCATGGTTACCTTTGATTGCATGGCGGATCGCAATAAGGTTTTTGAAGGGGGTCCCTATTTCTATAATCAGGTTGGTTTGTTTATTAAACCGTGGCATGCTAGTTTTAACCCTACTGAGGAGCTTCCGACTTGAGTCCCGGTGTGGGTTCGACTTCTGCGGTTTCCACTGGAATGTTGGCAGAATGATGTTTTGCATTTGTTGGGGTCGATGCTGGGGAAGCCGGTTGGTTCTTCGCAACAGACTCAGTTTAAAAAGGTGATAACTTTTGCTCATATTTGTGTGAAAATTGACTTAAGTAAGCCATTCCCAGATTCTTTGGATATGTTTGTGGGTCCTCATTCTTGCATCCAGTCGCTGGACTATGAAACTCTTCCATTTCGATGTCGTCTCTGCCATGAATATGGTCACCTATAGCGAAGATGTCCAAGGGCCAGGCCTGTGGAGCCTCCGATTTCTCAACCTCCTCGCAACCCACCTAGGGAAGATAAGGGAAAGGATCCCATTCTCGGGGATGGGGTTGGTCCAGATGGTTTCGCCCCTGTTAAGAATCGTAATAGAAACCGGGGTCAAAAGAGGACCTTGAAGGAAAGACAAGATGAAGATTATTTTAATAGATTCGAGGTTTTGGATGATCTTAGCAAGCAGGAAGTGAAGCCGGGCGTGGTGAATTTGGATCAGGGTATTGTGTGTTCTGGACAGGAGGATCCTTTTTTTGGGGCTACTCAGGATACACATGATACTGGAGCTTTGCAAAAGGTGACCGACCTTCAAATGGATGTCCAAGTGGAGTCGGTTTCTGCTGTGGACATGAAGAAGAGTGGGGGAGACAACTCTATTTTGGCTTTGCATGCAAGATCCGATGCAGGGAAGAATATCAAGTCTTCTCCTGCTCCTTTGGGTCTACATCAAAAGGATCTCAAAAAAGGGTTGGGGGAGAAATCTTCAAAGCTTGGCAGGAAAAAGGACATGGAAAAAAATAAGTTAGCTGGGGAAACTCTGGTAGAGTCAGGGTTGGTTAAGACTCTGGATTCGCACTTATCAAGCTCTTTGAAATGATTGTTCTATCATGGAATGCAAGGGGCTTGAACAGCAACCCTCGACAAAAGGTTGTTTGTGAATTGGTTAGAAGTCAATCTCCTGATGTTTTGCTCCTGCAGGAGACTAAGTTATCTATGGAATGCATGCTTGGTTTATCTCCTAAGCTATGGGGAAGTGGTGAATGCCAATGCATTGGTGCTCAAGGGTCTGTGGGTGGAGTGGCTTGCCTTTGGAATCCGCGGAAGATCCGGCCTCTTTGGTGGATGTCCAGCAAGTCTTCTATCTCGATGATCGCTTCTTGTTTTGAGACTAGGGAGTCTATCCTCCTCTCTAATATCTATGTGCCTATTGAGTTTCAAGGTAAGCAACTTTTGTGGGCCCATATTCAATTTGTCCAGAGTATGGTGCCTTTTCATCCATGGATTATGGCTGGTGACTTTAATGCTATTTCGGAGTTGGCTGAGAAGCGGGGTGGTATTGCAAGGTTGGAGCCTTCTGCGTTGCTTCTTCGGGACAATATCTCTGCTTTGAATCTTGTTGATGTTAAGCCTAATAATGGTCATTTCACTTGGAACAATCGAAGGCTTGGGGATGACTGCATTTCCGAAAGACTTGACCGGTTTTTGGTGTCCTGTTTTTGGGTTGGTGGATTGCGCTCTTCTAGCTCGGAAATTTTGGATTGGAGGGGGTCCAACCATTGGCCTATCAAGCTTGTTGTTTCTTTAGTTCGTGTGCCTCAGTCGCCCCCTTTTAAGTTCCAGATTATGTGGCTACGTGAACCCTCTCTTCATGATTATATGGCCGAATGGTGGAGAAATGGTAGGCCCGCTTATGGCACGGCAATGTATACTTTTGCTAAGCTTCTACAATTTGTTAAATATCAGCTTAAGTGTTGGAACCGTCAGTGCTTTGGGAACATTTTTCATGCAAAGTTTGCTGCCCAGGCTGAGTTGAATAGCATTACGAGGGTGATCAAGGAGGATGGTGTGACTGCTAATTTACTTCAAGAGGAGGCCAGAGCGTTGAAAGTGCTTGAGGAGTGTGAATTGCGGGAGGAAGTCTATTGGAAACAGAAGGCACGGATTGAATGGCTTTGGGAGGGAGATAAGAATACGGCCTTCTTCTTCAATTCAGTCAAAGCCAGGTGACACGGGAATTCAATTTTTGTTCTGGTGAATGACACTGGTGAGCTTCTTTCCTCTTTTAAGGATATTTCGTGTGAAGCAGTGCAGTATTTTGTTTCTTTATTCAAGGAGGATCCTCAGGGGGGCTTCTAATGAGGAGGCTCAAGTTCTGTCTTGCAACCCTCCTTTGGTTACTATGGAGATGAATGAGTATCTTATGAGTGATATCTCGTTAGATGAGCTTGAGGGAACGGTATTCCAGATGAAGAAAGGGAAAGCTGGACTTATTGGCGATTGTCCAAGAATCTCAGACGAATAAGCAGATGTTACGGACTTTGAATTCTACCTTCCTGGCTCTTATCCCCAAATGTGACGAGGCGAACAGGTTAAGCCAATTTAGACCCATTTCTCTTTGTAATGTGATTTATAAAATTATCTCTAAAATAATTGTGGATAGGCTGAAAAAATGGCTCAAAGTGTTGATATATGAGGAGCAAAGTGGTTTTGTGGCGAGCAGACAAATTCTGGATGGGGTCGTTATAGCTACGGAAACCATTCATTCTATGGCCATTTCCAATGATAAGGCAATGTTCATCAAGTTAGACATGGCAAAGGCATATGACAGAGTTCGTTGGTCCTTTCTTCGGAAGATCCTTGGTGCTTTTGGCTTTGGGGATGAGTGGATTCAATGGGTCATGAGTTGTGTTACTTCAGTATCCTTCTCTGTTTTAATTAATGGTGAGCCCTCGGAGCTTTTTTGTGCCTCCCGGGGACTGCATGAGGGTGACCCGGTATCTCTATATCTGTTTTTGCTTCTTGTTGAAGGTTTGGGCCAGTTGTTGAAAAGGAATGTTGAGATGGGTCTCATTCAAGGGTGGCGATGGGGAGATAATATTCCCCCACAGTCTCATTTGCAGTTTGTGGATGATACTGCGCTGATGGGTATGCCTACAATTAGGGAGGCTACAAACTTGCGTGCGGTGTTGGATGTTTATCTACTTGCCTCAGGTCAATTGATTAATGAAGATAAGTCCTCCATCTTCTTCTTCAATACCCCTGGTCCTATCCAGAGGACGATTGCTAATATCTTGAGGTTTCAGATTGGGTCCCTTCCTTTGACCTATCTTGGTATTCCTATCTCTGTCAAAACAATGCCCAGGGCATCATGGCAGAGTATTCTGGATAAGTTTCGAACAAAGATTAACCATTGGACCCATAGATGGTTGTCCTTTGTTGGTCGGGTTCAGCTGATCAAATCTGTGGTTCAGGCTCTCCCCATTTACAGATGTATGCTCCAGGTGGCCCCAGTTGGTTTTATTTAAGAACTTGATGCTTTAGCTAGACAATTTCTATGGGCAGGTAATTTATTATCCTCCAAATGGAGTTTGGTTAAATGGGAGATTGTTTGTAGCCCGAAGCATTATGCCGGTCTTGGATTAACGGATTCTTCTTTGTCTGGGATAGCGCTTGCTACTAAACTGTTTTGGAGGTGGAGTGTGGAGCAAGTTCAGCCCTGGGCCAGGATTTTATCCCATAAATATTTCCCGGGGATCCCTCAGATGGATATTCCCCGCTATCCCTTGGTGGGGAAAGGTTCGGTGATTTGGGGTACGCTAAAGAAAGGGGCTGCTCTCGTCAAGGATAGTTTGTTTTGGATTTGCAAAAGTGGGTTAGAGGCTCACTTTTGGTCAGATTCTTGGGATGGTTTTCCCCCCATTGTCTCTTAGTTTCCTAACCTGTTGCCCCTTTGTCAAAGATTATTGAGGCTAGTTGGGATAGGGTGAGAGATTTTAAGTCTATGTCTTCTCATGGCCAGTTGATGGTGGCTAGGTGGAAGAATCCTGAGGAGTGGCCTGTGGTTGGTATGGAGGAGTGCGCGGAATTGCGAAGCGTCCTTTCTAGCAGGAGTTGTAGCTCCCCCCTGGATGGAGATGTTTTATCTTGGTCTCCCAGCCCTAAGGGTGTTTATACTGTTGCCTCTGGTTATCAGGTCCTTTTATCTCACAAGTTGGACGGGGTGGAGGTTCAATGGTGGCAGCAAGTTTGGAATAAGTTTTCTTGGCCAAAGTGCAATTGCTTCATTTGGTCTTTGGCCTGGAATAAGTGCTTGACTTGGGACAATATTCAGAAGAGGGGATTTCAGGGCCCATCCATGTGTGTTTTGTGTGGGAATGGGGAGGAGGATTCTGCTCATTTGTTTTTTCATTGCTCCTTTGCCTTGAGGCTGTGGCATTTTTGGTGGGAAGTTTGGAAAAGTCCTTGTGTTCATGCTTCCTCCTTGGTGGATTTCTGGAGTACTCTAGGCAGACCTCCCCCTATGGCATCTTTCTTATAGGACGTGTGGTATGTTGGGCCTACCTTCATTCTCTGGCAGATTTGGTTGGAGCGGAATTGTAGAATTTTCTGAGGTGAAAAGATGGTTATTCAACAGATTTGGCAGAGAATTTTGGGTATGGTTCGAGAGACGGTGGAAGCGAAGTGTGAGGTGGTGTATCCCTTGGAGAAAGAGAATGATGAGAAGGTGGCGAGACTGGGACTTCGGGACCTATCTTTGGCTTCAGCTTGTGTCCGAAGGGGAAGGCGGGCGAAGCAGAAAGTCATGCGAATGGGTAAATGGCTTCCCTCTCCTGATGGAACTCTAAAGATTAATACTGATGGTTCCTCAAGGGGAAATCCTGGGCCTGCAAGAATTGGTGGAGTTGGTAGGGATTCTTTGGGGACGGTGGTTTTCTTCTTCTCTGTCTATGAAGGGATGCAGACTGTCAACCTTATGGAAGGTCTAGCGATCCTCTTTGCTCTTGAACGGGCCTTTGCTTTGGGGTGGAGAAAGGTTATTTGTGAGTCTGACTCACAGGTTTTGGTTGATTTGCTTAATGCTCAGAAGGTGGCTGATGTCAATTGGCAGTTGGCTAGGATGGTGCAGTAGATTCTGCAAATTGGTTCCTTGATGGAGGTGGTTTCTTTTGTCCATATTCCGAGGGAGTGGAATAGGGCAGCGGATTGCTTGGCGAAATGGGCTTCAAAGCATCTCGATGGCTGGAAGATTCAGAGGTGGGAGCAGATTTCCCAGGAGCTCCGCCATGATCTAGAAAGGATTATTGCAGAGGATGGAGATGAGATTGATAACGGATGATGTTTGCTCTTGGTTTGTTTGAAATATGCTAACCAATTTTTTTCGATGAATTAACACACATAACCAGCACTTAATCAACTCGGTTAGCGTTAGCTCCAAATAGAAATCTGAACTTGAAATGAAAACTACTCAACGTCAAGAATGTGCACTCAAGATCCCACTGAGGGCGAGGTGCTAACATATGACGGAGTGTTGAATTTGAAAACTAGAAACTGATAGGCGGATAACCAGCCATGAAAAGCATTTCCTCACTACCACCAAACAGTGGGGGGAAAAGATTACAATTAAAACAATTCATCCGCTGCGGCGGGCATCCACAGAGTGGTGGGAATACTCCACTTATTCAGTGGGTGAGTTTACAACAATTATTAGGCAGCAAGCCAGCCTTTAAATCCACTCTTCCACTTATTAACGTGGGGGGAATACTGTCCACACAACCACTTATAACGTGGGGGGAAATTACAAACAAGATATAAGTTTATTCTAAAACTCAACCACTCAATTGTGGGAGTGTAAAACAGATATAAAATTGCAGCAAGTAAAGGAAGAGCTGTTAGTACTACTAACTAGCTTTACAAAGAATAAGAACAGCTGCAAATAGAATAGATAATCTTCCAAGAACATTAAACAGTTAGAGTATCACTTCCTCTAACATTTACAATGATATAAGATGAAGAATTGAAGCTCAAACCAGCATTATATCAAAAACTAACAAGTCTGATATAAAAATCTGCAATCCGGAAATGTCTATCAGCAAACAGCAAACTCATAAAAATGATCACAACTCCTTCAATATACCTCTGAATTGAATGAAACGAAATGCAAAGTCTCTTTGGAGGATAGGCGCCCAAACTCAAACCACAAAACTGCATCAAAACTCATGATATTATTTTGCACGAATCCCAAAGCACTCTCAAGATGGTACGGCCCTCAAGAGGGGCGATTTCTCTTGCTAAAAATCAAATACTTGGAATTAAATTCTGAAATTCTCCAAATATGATCGCCATTAGCATAGAATTGCAAGGATCAAATACCCATAACCAAAATAAATTCACATCAAAAGCTGTAAATGAAAAACACCTTCAGCTGTGTATACATCAGCAACATTAAAACTGAAATTCTCACCAAAATTCACCAACTTTGAAGCACAATCTGCTAGTCTGATTGAGAAGCAGCAATAAGACCAACTAGGTGTTGTCTTTCAAACACGAAATTGGATTGGAACTAGGAGGTAAGCATCCCTCGAAGTATTAAACAAGTTGTCATTTTGACAGCATAACATTAGCATAAACATTCATGGATAATCAGCTCTTCAAACAGCAGCAATATATAAGCTTTTGTTGGAAAATGAAGCAACAAGAACTCTTCAAATTCCAAGAAGTTGAATCACTTCAACTTCCAAAAGGGACGCCACCTTTTTGCCTTTTTATTTTTTGAAATAATAAAATATCATTCAACTTCCCCTTTAGGCATCCATTTCATATTGCAACAATAAAGCATTTATTAAATAATTAAATGCTCACTTGACCCCTTTATGTCCCCTTCTTTAAAACAACTTGAAGTCATCAAGCCTAGGCATGGGTACAACTTCAAGACATGAAAATTGACAAGTCCAAACTCAAACCCAAGGAGAAAACCAAACCAAAGCCAACCGAGACGATGGATAGCATGATGACCTGAGCTGAACTGCTGATGATGCCATCAGCCAAAATTAGACTTACTAAAAATAGCCACGCCAAAAATAGTAAGTTTACCTCAAAAAACCAAATGTAAAGTAACCGAGTCGAAGTAAGACTTAATGAAAGCCATTAACCGAATCCATCAAGCAAAATTAGTATTTACTAAAAATAGTAAATACCTAGAAATGCCACAAACCTTCCAAGCAAGGAAACCCTAATTTCACTTTGATCAACCTACTTGATTCGAAATAGGCTATCACCAAAGAAGAGCGTATGGCCAAAATGGGACATTACATTGTTTAATTGTATCTTTTGGTTCCCTGGGCTTTGGCCCTTTGCTTTGTTGTAATGCTCTTTTCTAATTTTCAATAAAGTTTAACTTCCCTTTTATTAAAAAAAGGGGATATAAGTGTTTTTAAAAGGATACTTTATAATATAAAGTTTAGCAGCCAATTTAAAAAGGGGTTATAAGGGGGGAATCGAAATTAAATGAAATATATTTCAAATGCCAATTTGGGCATTGGGGAAAATATAAAAGCCATTTGGAGCTCATTTGCACATCATCTTGGAACAGAAAATTGTTAAGGCTTTTGCAAGCAGACTGGAGAATCTGAAAATCTCAGCTTCATTGAGGATGAAAACCCTCATGAGGAACAGCATGCTACAAGAGTGAAAGATCTCCCAAGGCTGCTTGCAGACAACTCCATTGCAAAGGTTGTGCTTGCACTTCAATCGATTGCAGGAAAGGTTTGAAATTCAGGGTCAGAAGTTTTTTATCAGGAATTTCGCAAGAAGCCTGTTCATCTTTCAGAGTGAGGAATTACAGAGAATACTGGAGAATTACTGAAGTAGTTGCCTATTGTTGGAGGAATTATTCGAAGTGGTATTTCCCTATTCTAGTTTGTGCCTTCATACTTCAAACCAGGCATGGTGTTGGAGGGATTTATTGCAGCTGGACGTTATGCACTGAATTGGTATTTGTTTATTGTGGAAGCTTGGGTTATCACCTTGGGATGTGGTCTTTTTGAAGAGGTCATGAGTTTTGAAATGGTAGCTGAGCATGGGTTTCTGCAGGTTCTTTATTGCCCTTGCAGTCATCTCACCTTTCCAAGGCAACTGCTGCTCCTTCCCTGTATCAGGTCTGCAATGAGAGGCATGGGGTTTGCTTGAGGTAAAGCACCTAACTGAGGGTGCTAGAACTTGTTTGGGAAGCCGTGAGTCATAGGGTGGGCGTGTTAACCTTTGCTGGGTGTCCTAATTAGTGGAAGAACTGTTGCTACAGCTGCTGTCATATTCCACCTGCAGTCAAGGTCTCCTTATGCCAGCAGTGAGATTCACCAAGAAATACGGGTAACTTGTGAAGTTGGCAAATTGGTATTAATACTGGAAATGTTATTTGTTGGTTTGAATGTATGTTTATGAATATTGCTTTGGTAGTTGTAAATCTCATTCTGTTGTATTAGGAGTTTAACATGTGATGAACAATGCAATGTATGATGTTTCATATTGAATAATGCGATATATGCTGTAGTCTCTATTTTAAGTTCAATATATGCAAATTGCCAATCTCCAAGTCATTGAAATTAATCAAAATTTTCCATATGTCAAACTCAGACAATCGGAAAGATAACACTATTTCCCAATCCAGTTTGGGGTGGGACATTACATATTCGCCCACCACAATCAACATTCAACGGTTGTCAAACCCTACCATGTGAGCCACTCCAGTATGTTAGCTTCATTGTTTTTTTGCTCCCAATGACTCCTCTTCCCTTTTGTTTTCGCCGATGTCAAAATCTTTGGCCTGTACATTGAGCTACTTGTGGCTGTACTTTTTGCAGCTATCTTTCCCTTTCCCAACCATTATCAGCGAATATTGAATTTCTTGAACTGCAATGTGTCAATAAAAATATGTGCTTAACTCACAATTAAGTTTGATTTGTACCTAACTTACTCAAATAGTTATAGCAACTAATTTGAAAATTTTCCATCAGATATCATGAAACTGGAACTGACTGTAGGGGACGTACTCTAGAATCCTTCTTGGAGGGTTTCTCAATACTCCAAACCCAATGATCATCGATTTGTATGGTAGCAAGGGTATTTTTTTCCCTCCAATATCATGAAAATGGAATTCACTGTAGGAGACGTAATCCAGAATGCTTCTTGGAGAATTCCTCAATACTACAAACCCAATGATCATCAATTTGTATGGCAGCAGGGGTATATTTTGTCTATGTTTGATGCCACACTATGTTGTAGGTGAACTATGTGTAAGAGTGAAACATACGATAGAGAGGTTATATACAAAATAACCATACATTAGCAGGATGGCAAGTTGTATGGTAGGAGTCATATGGTAATAGGAGGTAGAGATTGTAGGTCAAACAAGATTACCATAGGTCGAGCAAGATTATCATACGGCAATAGAGTCACCCACCACACAACGATAGAAAAGTGGTACTAATGACAATGAGAAAATGTACGATGTACAACTGATAGAGTAGGGGTGTATGGCAAACACAAGACAGTTTGTACAACATATGATGCCAATCAAGTGCTAGATTTGAAGTTCCATAGTAACGAGACGCGGACGCGGCTCAGACTCGGCGAGGGCGACTCGGCGCGGGACTCGGCAACTCCGGACGCGGACGCGGCGCAGACGCGGCAAAATTAAAAAAAGTTGAAAAACCCTAGAAATTTAGAGATTTTTAAGGATTTAAAACTTGTTTCAAGCACCCTTTATTGAATACAACACAAATAAAAGCAAATTTGATCACATGCATAAGTATACAACGATTACATAAGTATAAGGTACACATTGTAGTTGCGTTGCTGAAGGAAATAACATACTCAGATATATAAAATTAGTCAAATGTATACAAAACTCATGGAATATGAAATCCATGACATCAAATGTTCCATACAAATATGAAATATGAAATATGACATCAAATCAAAATGTTCTATGACTCTGCATCCTTCCTACGAAGGCGTCTAAAGGGCCTGGATGATGTTGCAGCTGCAGCCATAGTCTCTGCCTGTGTCTGAGTCCCCATACCACTCTCACCACTAGTAGCTATGTCTCCTCGTGCTCTAGCCTCCTCCTCAGCCATGGCTACAACCTCGGCCTCTCTCTCTGCCTGGTCCACCCAATCAAGGTCCTCATCACTAAAGACTGCATCTGTAGCCTCAGTGGTCCACTCAGACTGTGGATCAACCTCGTCTAGATTGATCGGGGTTTTGTCATGGTCAAAAAGCTTCCTGTATCTGAGCCGAAGATTGTAATGAACATATACCAAGTCGTTCATCCTCTCCACTGTCAATCTATTGCGCTTCTTGGAGTGTATGTGCTCAAACATACTCCAATTGCGCTCACAACCAGATGAACTGCATGGCTGGCTCAATATACGAATGGCAATATTTTGCAGGTTCGGTGTATCAGAACCAAACATATTCCACCAGCTATCTGAGATGAGAAAAAGAAACAAAATCAATCTCATTTCAAGTTTCAAGTTCAAGTTCAACATTTAATAATAAATTATAATATAAAGAGATGAAAATTATGCCCTTAAATATATTTTTACCTGGTAGTAATGTTGTCCTATTATCTTTGCACATTTGACGTGCAAAGAAGTCTCCATGTGCCTTAGTGAAGGCATCTATCTCCTGCACCACCTGTGTAGTAACAGCAGGCAACATCCGCTCCAATGTCGTGTAGAGCCCACTAAGAATTTCTCTATCTGTACGGAGATCGCGGTGGAATTGGAAGGCCGGATTCAGGAAACATGCGGCTGCATGGATGGGCCTATGAAGTTGGTTTTGCCATCTCCTATCAATGATATCCCAAATGGGACGATACTTCTCCTCAACTCCACCATAAACTGATCTAATGGCCTCTTTGGCCCTATCCATGCCCTCATATATGTAGCCCATTGCGGGCTTCTCCCCATCTGCAACTCGTAGGAGAACTAGCAAGGGCTCAATAAACTGCAAAGTGCAAACATGTTGCACAAATAAGTGTGAATGAAAATAAACAAATAAAAGTAAGATATGATTAAAAATTAGAACATAATAAAGAATTAAATTTTACCTTCACAATCTCATCCATTGGTGTCCAAAACCTTGCTCATCAAAAATGCAATCAGCCACAGCAATCCCTGCAGTGCTTGTAGAAAGGATGAGGAAGACCACTCCTCACTAGTAAACATGCGCCTCAAAGCTGCCCTTGACCGAATCAAGGATTGCATCGTGATAAAATTTGTTGCAAACCTGGTGATGCCAGGACGAGACAACTCCCTCAACCCCGTGTATTGCCTCATAAGGTTAAGCACCCATGTGTGGTTGTATACAAATTTGCAAACGTTTTTTGCTGCTTCCACACATGTTTTGATCCATGGGAGCTTCCCAAGATCCTCCAACATGAGGTCAATGCAATGGGCGGCACATGGAGTCCAAAAAATAGTAGGGTGCCTCTCCATCAATAATTTACCAGCAGCAACATAATTTGCTGCATTGTCTGTCACCACTTGCACTACATTTTCTTCCCCCACATCAGCTATCACGTCCTCTATGGCCTCACATAGGTATGTGGCATTTTTGAATTGGCCAGAAGCATCAATGGACTTAATGAAGACGGTGTCACCTGAAAAAAAAAAACAAAACCAATTATTCAATAAATTAAAAAACATAAATCAGCCATATTAAATTATGTGATTCACTAAATAAAATTCAAATTCCAATGCATTGAAGGAAGAACAATTACCTCCGGAGGAAACTAGGAAATTAAGCAAAGTCCTATTTCTCCTATCAGTCCAACCATCAGTCATGATGGTGCAACCAATCATGCTCCACTGCTTGCGTTGCTCCTGTAATTGTGCTTTCACATCTGCCACCTTTTGAGTCAAAAGTGGGCCCTTTAATTCATCTTCACTAGGGGCTTTGAACCCCGCCCCACATATAGTTATCGCATCAACCATGTTTTGCCAGAAAGGTGACCTATAACATGTCATACATAAATTGATAAGTTACATAAGTATTGTAAAATTTGAATTCGATAATGAAATAATGAGATACATCTAGATTCTAAAATTTAAATATAAATTTTAAAACAATTAAACGAAAAAAAATTACCTGGCTACATGGAAGGGAATGGTGCAGTAGTACCAAAAGTCTGCAATTGCCTTTTTGGCATCATGGCGTCCTTGTTCCAACCCATGCTCTCAAGCGACGGTTGGGAACCAGGGGGTAGTGCGTGGTACAAAATATGAGTCCACCCTAGATTTACGAACTCTAGGGCCAATGCTAACACTGCCACTACCACTAGCAGTAGCAGCGCCACCAGCACTAGGAGTACGCATAGGCATTGCTGATGCAGAAACAGAAGCACTACCAGAAGCACTAGCACTAAGACGGTATGGAGGCATGGAAGAAGCATCTCCAACAGCACCAAGTCCCTGTCCAACTCCAACACTCAACAACTCCTGCTTCTGTTTCTTTTTCAATTCTTTTTGCATTTCAAAAGTTTCTAATTGCACCTGTACTTCACGAACAACCTCAGGAGGTGCTACAGGGCAACCCACTGCATCATGGGCGGGTATGCGTGCAAGATGATATTTTAATCGATTTATGCCTCCATGATATATTGTTTTGCAATAGAAACATTTGGCGTCTCCTTTTTTCATTCCGGGAAAGATTTCAGCATGTTTCCAAGCAGGGTCTTTTCTGACTGGGGTATGAGACATTGTGAAAATAATAATATGGTATGATTTGCAAATGAATGTGGCTGCACAAAATAGGGTTTCTAAAATTATTTAAGTTGCAAGTAGGGTTTGTAAAAAAAATATGCAAACTCAAAAGAATAGTGAATTTTACAAATTACAATGAAATATTTGTTAAAAAAACACAAAAAAACTCAATTAAAATCGAACTTACCTCTTAGATTTAGCTTGGAATGCAATAGAAACTCCTCCAAATCACTGGTAATGAGCTTTCAATGCACCTCCTTGCTGGTATGAAGCTCCCCAAATGATATATGCTCTTGGATTTTTCTTCAACAAGTTGCTGGTTGCCCTCTCTTCTCCTCCTATTTTTCTTCACAACTCTCTCTTCTTCTCCTATTTTGCCAAATGAATGAAATGAGTGCCCTTTTAGGGCGAAATAGAAGATATAATTAAAAAAACAGTTTAAAAAAATTTAGAGTTTTTAATGTTTTTTGGCCTTTTTGGCTTCGCACGTCGTCGGGACACCGCGTCCGGCGCGCGTCCGGCGCGGTCCGGGCGGCATGTTGCTCCTAAGCCCAGCTAACCTAGGCGCCAGCCATGTCCGTCGCTAGGACTCAGCGTCGGCCCGGCGAAGGGCTGTCGGGACTATGATTTGAACTATACAATGCAACTGTCGAGTGTACGATGAAGACAAGACAACAAGGTCGTACTGCTAGCAAAGTCTGTTGAAATCGTATGGTTGGTGAGAAAATTATGGGTCGTATGACTTGCAGAGGGGATGGAGGTTGTATGACATACAAATTTGCTATGATGGTGGGAAAAGTAGCAAATTGTACTGTGTTGCCTGCTATAGTGTGCGTTGTACAACACTAGATTGTATGGTGATGCTTTGAGGCCATACAATGATGAACAAAAACCATATAGTGTGCAAGTAAAATGAAGGTCATAAGATGTGCAAAAGAAATGGGGATCTAGGTTTTGTAGAGGGCTTAAAACGAGCAAAAGAGGGAAATGTATGGAAATGAGTGGAGACAATACTACAATTTTAAGAATGAGGGTCATACTCTTGTTTAATTTTTCATCTTTTATTTCATTTCTTGTCTCATCAAAAAAATTACTTTTCCCTTTGATTATATTTGTATAATATTTTCTTCTTTTATCTATTTCATTTTCTTTTGCCACCCTCCTAATTTTGTTTCCATTTTCATTTTTACCTCCGTTTCATGCCACATTATAAAACATGTGTACGGTCTTTTATAACATTCATCTGTACATGTTTTTCCATATTCTAATTTGCACATGCATGTGGACCTTTATAACACATTTTTTACATGTCCAAACTTTTTTTTCACAGGCCATGTATATCCCACAAACTCACCAAGTACTCAGCAGCAACTCACAAAAACTAAATCAGCAAAAACTCAATGATGGTGGGTTACAAGTTTACTATAAAAAAAACTTGGCACAAATAAAATCTAGCAAGTACTTGGCAAGTAGTAAAACTATTGTTCTAATATGCCATTCCCCTAAGGAAGACATCCATAAAAAGGATACTCTACAAGAATATGTTGGAGACCTCCTCTACTCTCTTGGGTGAAATTAAACTTTTATGGTGCCCAGAGAAAACTCCAATCCCTTAGTAGTTAAAGACTTAGAGCACAACCACCTTGGACAGATGTTTTGACACAAAGTAAAACTATGGTTCCAATATGTCATTCCCCTCTTTCTTAAAATAGACTCTACAAGAATATGTTGGAGACCTCCTCCATTGTCTTGAGTGAAATTAAATTTTGATAATGGCCCTAGACAAAACTCCAATCCCTTAGAAGCTGGAGACCTAGGGCACAACCACCTTAGAGAGATGTTCATTTGATTCAGCTGGGACTTGAGGTGATGACAAATAACCTTGGGGAAGCTTATGTGATATGGTGTGGCAAATACAGTTTGTGCTATAATCACTGATCTCAATATCAATGAGCAAAATCCAAATTTCAAAATTTATGGTGCATACTCTCATTTACTTTCACTCGCTCACTCTATGCAATTAGGATGGCTTGAGATATTAAAAGCATTAGCTATTTTAAATTTTTCTGTGTTTTTGGGGTTCTCGTTGTTATCCCAAGAAACTGAAAATATCATTATCTTTTGGTTTGCCCAGATATTCACAAGAAAGAAGTCAGTATTCCTTAAAATAAAGTTGTTATCTTCCTCAGGTGTCAAAACTGTATCTATAGAAACATTAATCCTTATTAAGTAGACTACAGCCAAATTCCTTCAAAGGTAATCCTCCAAAGCTGGACACCAAATGTGACTTTGAGCTACAGACTGAAAACTTGCTTGTTTAGAAAGGAAAATGTTATGAACATTAACCAAGTATTTTGATATGCTGCATCGCTCAAAATTTAGAACAACTAATTTTGTGTTCCTGTCTGTTCATAAAACTCAATTAAACATACTCTCAAGATATTAGTTAGCATTGTGAAAGAACCTTTCAGATGCAGCTCTGAATTTCGATGTTTATGGTTTGAGAAATTCAACATATCAGTTCAAACTTCAAAATCTTGAATTCAAAACAAACAAATGTACACATGTTTAAGTTAGCAATTAGCAAAAATTTCTAACCCAGCGTGCATCAGGAAGTAAACGCCCCAATCGCCGTATAGAAACACGGCAAAATTTCTCAAAGTTCTCCCCCAAACCACGTTTCTCTGATTCAAGATTTTCCAAAATAGTATCAATACTTTCTTTCCCCTGAAACAAGAAAATTTACCATCAATATCTGGACAAAAGAAATAAAGTCACCTAATTATGTTAAATCTATGAATATATACCTGAATAATTGGAAAATAGAAGCAAGAGAGCTTTGCATTAGCTTCTTCTCCAATGGCAACCCCTTTCATACCTGCCAGTGTAACCAGAATGCCAATCATAGTTAGATTTCAGAGTCCAGCCATCCTTATTCTAGAAAAAACTAGTACCCATGGAAAATAGAAGAAAAATGCATAGAAAAGGCATTATTTCAATTTTTTATTCTATTCCAAAACCAATAAAAATAAAAATAAAATTCCAGATGGTTTACCAGTCTCTGGGTGGCATTTAAAATGAAGCTCAAGAACAAATGGCGGTGCATTACAAGCTGCTAAATTCGTTGCAACCACTTCTCCTCCTTCTACCTCAGTCAGATTGGTACCATTTACCTGAAAATTTCAATTTAAACTCTCATATCTATGCATTCCAAAAAGAAATGAAAACTAATGGTTCTGACATACATCATGAATTGAAATTCAAAACTATATTTTGATAAAAATGATTATCAGACTCGACAGAAGAAAATCCTTTGAAGCCTGGCATTCTTTTGATATCTTTTCTGTGTAACATGGATCCATCCCATGCTCTCTACAATCCCCCACATTTTTAAAATTTTGTTGGCTTCCTCAGGACATTCCTTGTTTTAGATGGGTTACTTGGGATCATCTAGACATCCTTGGGAAATTGAGAGAAATGTCCAGATGGCTAAAGAAATAAGGGCATATCAAAAAAATTATAACTTATGATGACATTTCTTGTTATAGAAGGGCTATTTGGGTATGTCCCAATGCTCCTGGTACATCAAGTCATGTACCAATCTGCTGAAGGAGTCCTAAGGACATCTTGCTGTCCCCCACACCAAACTTCAAGGCAAAACCCAAATATACATATTTGGAAAGGGGGCAATCTGAAACAGCTATTTTCGTGATTATTGCTATTATAGCAATCACATATTCATGTTCGTTGAACTTTCAAGTTCAATTTTCAATTAAAAAATGTTGAATGTCCATAAGATGCCAATGTTATTTCAATCTCAGCTTTCTAGAATGTTCAATGATATTAACAGTTTATTTATTAAATTGAAAAGCTATTAAATATGTTTTTAATAATTTCTTTTACATATATATATTTTGCATTCCCCAAGACACCCTAACAATCCAGGAAAAAAAATTTCCATCCTAAAAATCTGTTATTCATAACCACTCTTAAAATCCAACCCTAATCAACTAACAAGCCAAAAGATTTACCATTATATTCATGTTGCCTACAGCAAGCAATTTGTGAGTACACAATAAGCCCAAAATGGAGTACCAAACAATTCTCAATACAAATTATAAACACAAAATAAATTTACAAAAAACAATGAACTATGTGTGTGTATGATATAAAGTGCATATTAGAGTCTGATTATAACAAGCAACAGCAAACAATGATAATAATACAGTCAGATCCTCTGTGTATTACAAACCACAACAAAGGGCCTGATATCCACAGTATAATTGGAAAATTGCTTTGTTTTGCCCTAGATTGTCTTTACATTATCATGGATATCTGAAAATTTATTAAATCTACGTACACATAAAACCAGCACTACATTTCATCCTTTGCACAGCATTTTATATTCTCAGGGAAAAATAATATAAAAACTTACTGATTTGCTCTGCTCGGACTATCAAGTAAACTTGAATTATGTTTTTTGCATAACATTTTTACAATGCTATATACACACATGCACTCACACTTTTAATTTTAGTTTGAACCCAATATTTGGAAATTTCATCCATTATCTGGTTAAAGAACCAGCTACAGAGGTCTCAGAGAAACCAATTTGATAGAACTCTTTTTGTTCTCCCAGTAAATTTAAGAGACAAAAACAAGCAAAAGCCAGAACTACCATAATGTTTATGAACTCATACAGAATGACATTACTTTTCCTAAATGAAATCTAATGTATAGATTTAGCAGGCATCACATCAACACATTTTTGAAATAATTGAGCACTTAATCATAAGAACATGTGTTTACCCGACTTTCTCATGCCCAAACTTTTCAATCCCTAATTTTTTTTAAGTTTTTACAGAGACATTCAAGGTTGTTTTCTGCCATACAGCAGTTGATTTGAGATAAGCAACAAAAGAATGTTCTGCATGGTCACAGTAATATGATTTAACAAAACAAATCTTAAACATTTTGTAAACCCCAACCATATGCAATATAGAATCTTAAGTCAGCAGTATTGAATAATTCTAAATTGTCAAGATTAGAAATAAACACACACTGTATAGAGGCATACCTCAAATTCTACTGGGGTACTTGTCCGAACAGATTCATCAGATCCATCATTCTGTCGCAGGAAAACAGATCAATCAAAAAATAAATGGTCCACATTCATGAAAATTCAAAGATAAACGAAATCACATTATATTTCAAGAAAACTCTGAAACTTGTATAAATAGGAATTTCCATTTCAAGATCTTTGAATTATTCCATATACTAGAATCCTTTTATAATGTGAAATTTACATGAAAGGGGTTCAGTATGCAGTAATTGTTAATCATAATTAGTTAACCATAGATCACTCTTAGAGACTCATGCATCTTGAAAAACAAAAGCCAACTAAATGAAATGGCATAGCAGAATCATCATTCCAGGCAGTAACAGAATCACAAAAGCAACCCCCATGGGATAGTGTGATACCAGACAGTTGTTATATCTTTTTCAAATAGGGAGGTAAATGTGCAAGCAAAGAATGTAGAAATGGAAATTAGGATTATCTACATTGTTCACAACCCCCAAACTTGCAGGGCTTGAAACCTCAGTCGTAACACCTAATAAAGATTATCAACTAGAGTCTAGAGTCTAGAGTCTAGAGTCTAGACAATCCACACAGCCATTCTGATTTACAAACTTGAATTGCAGGTCACAGATAGATTGTTGCAACCAGTTGATATTTTTTCCAAAACTGGGGGAAAGAAGATGATATTTCAAGAATCTAAAGTATTAATCATAAGTTAAACTTAAGAACTTTGGACACATGCTCATAGCTAGCTCTGCAAAGCTTATATCAGGAATACCCTTGCAGGTACAAGCAATGGGGAACACAAGATTAGCAGACATCAGGAGGAGAACTCCACCACTAGGTTGAAGATTAAATTGTAGCAAATTACACCAAACATTTTTTTAAATCTTGATAGTGCACTTCCTATTGTGTACATAAAGCAATGATCATTTATGCACTGGATCTTAAACATGAATGGATCCAAATTTTATTCACTAGGTAACACTGAGCAAGATCCAAATTTCAAACCCAGTACTAGAGTTGAAAATATCTGTTACCACATATCAGCCATTGTCAGAAAAATTCAAAAAGGGGTTGATTTCCTGCACAACCTTGGGAGATAACCGATAGAATTCAGAAGATTTGAATGCACATAGTTTATCATTGACAATCTATTTACAGTGATTATACATGACAGCTATAAATAATATACATAGTTTAATGATAATCAAAGGAAATTTACCTACAAATAAAAATTCAGTGGGCCAAACTAGTAAAATTACATTCAGTAGTTGGAGTAGATTTGTGGACCATGGCAAATTGTTATATTATGGAATGAACTTATAAACAAAATAATTAATTGCAAGGGAGCAAGGATGGGAAAACAGGTGTGGGACCTGATGAACCGCTCACATATGAATTTCAAGGGTGATGATAACACTAGAATTAAGGAGTTCATCAAGACATCTGCTGCCATCAAATATGAGAAATAATCACATAAGGTAATAAGAAAAAATAAGCCATGCCTGAATGTATGGAAAGTAAATGTCTTTTAGCATGCATTTAAGTTGATCCTCGTTCCAGTACTGTGACTTTAAGCTGGATATATGCACCTGTTGTAATTACAAGAAATAGTAAAAAATTTATTCACAAAGAACATATCATAATTTGCCAAAAAGTAAAAAATCAAAACTTGTACATGAATTTCAGCAAATAATTATTGATAATGATATTCTCATAAGATTAAAAAAAAAGTTCGAACATTGTCCACAAGATGGCCATAATGAGATTGATATGAAATTCATTATGAATCAAAAAAGCATTGTCACCTGCACTCAAGATCGTTAAAGCTATCACCTCACATTGTTAGATTCCATAACCAAGCTTTTGTTGGACAACTTGGCTATTCTACAAACAGGCAGTGGAGAAAATCTGCTACTAGAGCATTAGACATGTCCACATGCCAATTTTATTGTGGTAATATAATATCATAAGCTTCCATTATTCTTTATTGATAAAAGATAATTGCATTATTATGTATTAAATAGTACAAAAGCAATCAGTGGGAGAGCAGAAGGAAAAACTGCTTAATGAAGAACATATCAAACGAGAACAGAAGATCACTGACAAGAAGGCAATCAGAAACAACTATAGATATTCTAAGCTAGCACTAAAGAAACGGCTCTGTAAGTAACTGTAAATAATATCATGGTATATAAGAATATATGTTGAGATACAGAGAAGCAAAAAGAAAAATATTGACATGAAATAGGAGCAATTTATCTCCTAAGCACTGCCATGGTGATGAGACCATGTCACTCACATCATGTTCATGGTGCATCCAAGTCCATCCTATTGCCACAGCTTCCTGTTGCTAAGGATGGAAAAGCATTAGTCAGCCAGCATTATTCAGCATGTGAGAAAATACCAAGCCATTGGTTGCAAAGCAAGTAGCCATCTGCTAATGAACGTCCCGCATTACATCCATGATTTTGTGCCTTTGTCTCTCTACAGTGAAAATTGCCCCTTTCGCTTCAACATTACTTTGGCAGCTTTTGTAATTTTGCCACAACAGATCAAAATATTTTATTTTTTTTGGTGAAGCTCTCTTGCAGAATACACTGATTATCCTTCGGCTCCTGGATGCATAAGTCCAAAAGCCTCATTTTTGAACAATATTGTTTTCAGCTTATTTAGCTTCCAGAGTAGCCAACCATCCTTGCAGGGAGTCATTAGCCAGGTTAATATGAAGAGAGGGCCTCCCTCTATGTTTTAGAGCAATTTAGTGCTTTCTTTCGAAGAGGGTGGTGTTAAGGGGTATAATGCTGGCAGCTTAGTCAACCATCACCTCATTGGCCAACTGACTGGAAAGAGGAGTGTCAGTAATAATACTGGTGGTCAATGGCACACATTTGGAATAGGCAAAGGAAAAAGCTTTGTTGTGCTGAATGAAAACAGTAAGTACAGGGATTGTGGGACCCTTTCAAATAATCAACAGCATGTAAGAACATAATCCCCATATAGCACACTTGACAGGCATAACACTGATTCTTTAAACAGCAGCAAATGTGTCTAGGAAACAGCTCCCTGCTGCTGATGTTGGATATTGGGGTCACTTGTAGATCATTGAAAAAATTAGTGTCTTGTTTGCAATCCTACTTTGTTATATTGATCCTTGTTGATGTTAGGTAGTGATGTAATGACTTGAAGTATAGTTGTCGATTGTTTTAACCAATAATTGTAAGTCTTTTCATTCAAATACAAAGTCTTACATCAGGACACGGTATTGTATTGATAGTCCTCCCTATATTGTGTTTACTCACAGGATGTATTTCAACGTACTATGAGAGTAAACTAAGTTATACACAAAACATAGATAAGTACAACATATTCCAGAACATGACATGCATGAAATAAGGAATGCTTCTATTCATTTGTCCAAAAGTAAAGTACCATAGTTACAATAACATAGATGTCAACAGTACCATCATAATATTCCTGACCACAAGGACTCTAGTACATATAGCCCTCGGCGGTAGTTAAGAAACCAACCGTTGTGATGTTTCATAACAACCCATTGACCACTAATCGGGACTTAATTACCCAAGTACATATGACATTAATTACACTAATTATTTGCATTACGACTATAGTTTTATTGAACATAAATAACTCCGGCCGACTACGGCCAACCACAACTAAGACAATGACTGCTTACATCATCCCCCCCACAAAAGAAGTCGTCTTCCAGATGACATGACAAGCAAAAAGGGAATGATACTACACATGATGCTAGTGAGAAGAAGTAGGGAGTGAAGACATCCTTGGATGCAATGATGAAGTCGGGGTAGTTGTTGGAGATCGAAGCTCCCTCAATCACCTTACCTCCTTTGTTCGTACGCGAAGTTGGTGGTCGGCCACTATCTCTCGTTCCCTGGCGACTTTGACCATGCGAGCCGCCTCCATTAATTGGCTCCTGGCTTCATCTACTTTTGTGCTCCTTGCCGCCAGCTATTCCTCCAAATCCTTTACCCGTTGCTCAACCGTCTGCTCCTTCTGTCACGCCTCTTCCTCCACGGTGATCACCTTGGCCTCCAAGGCCAATACGTGGGCTTCCTCAGCACTAGCTAGTCGAGTTTGCTCAGCCAATTGTGTTTGGAGGTTCTTCATATTTTCAACTGACTCTTCCTTGGCCTTCTGTAACATCCTAAAGGCCTCCACCTTCCCTGCCAGTGTTAACTCGATGGCCAATATCTGGCGCTTCACTGCATAAAAGATGTCACGGAAGGCTAACTCGATACTGTAGAGGCCTTCTAGAACTCGGGCATCCCTCCCTACCATCCTTGGTGAAACACCATGCCACGCTCACAGCATTGTTGAAGTCTCCACCACTGGCCAACCCTAATTGGTAAAAATACGAGCAAATTCCAACTCACACCCCATCTACACAAATCCGTAGATCCATTGTACCTCCTGGGCCATTAGTGGGGAACAACAAACCTTGCGCTCCTTTGAGATTGCTCCCACTTCCATCATTAGTTGCCCCATGTGCTGGAGTTCTACATACCACTGCACCGTCCCTGGAGGATCTGACGGATCTAGCTGTGACATCTCTACTACCAATCTACCGAACCTGGTGGACCTATCCTCCTCCTCCTCATCGCCAGGTGCTACCAGTGACTCCTCATCTATCGTGGGAGTCTCCCTCACGGTCTGTCCCCAACTCTCCTATTATGCCGTTGCCGGCTCCATTTCTCCTATAACCACTGGTTGTTGCTGCTCGTGTATTCCCTCCTCTTCTACCAGCCCGACAATGATGCTATGTTGTCTGGAGGAGTGGGCCTCCTTGGTCTGCACCCTCGACCAAAGCCTCTAAAGGGCTTGACACTGGCAGCTCTGCAACCTCGATCGTGAAACCAACAGACCCAAACCAGTCATCGATTTGCGCCACTCCTGGTGCTCCTAGCAATGCAATAAGGGAAACTAGCGATTAAGTCAATGTGGTGACCGGCTCCTGCATTGTAATCGTTCCCCATGTAGTCACTGCCCTAGTGGTTGGCAATAATGTTGGCAGTCTCAACACTAGCATGTCTAGCATGTTTGGCGAGCTAACTGGCATCGCCAGCCCTAGCGGCATATCTCTTGACACAACCAATCCTGTAGGTGCATCTCCTGAAATTGCCAACCTTGGCGGTGTATCTCCTGAAACCGCCAACCCTGGCGATGTATCTCTTGAAACTGCCAACCCTGGTAGTGTATCTCCTGAAACTACCAACCTTGGTGGTGTATTTCCTAAAACTGCCAACCCTAGCAGTGTGGCAACTGGCGGTGCCGAGTCTCATGCTAGCGGCACCCAACCTAGCGATGCACCTAGCACAGAAGTTGCTACCCTAAGTGTCTGCGTTGTGCCAATCGACAATGTCGAGAGGGTAAATGTCACGGTCAGCGGTGGGCCCCCAATGCTAATTGGCAGTGCTGGAAGGGTGAACCCCATCAGCTGGAAGGGCGGTATTACAGTCACCTCCTCTACCTCCATCTATGGTGTAGTCTCAGCGTCTGCTGCCAAGGATACTTCTTCGTCCGTCGGCGAACTGGTCGACGTCGAAGAAGACAAGTCAATTGGTTCATCTTCCTCTTCCTCGCTCTCCACTGATGCTTCCTTTTCCACCGACACCTCCCTGTGTTTTCTTTTCCTCCCCACCTACAAGGAATTTTTGCCAACCTATTTGAGCTCCAACTTTGTCCAATAGAATATCGTCAGCAATTGTAATGTCCCCTATTTAGGATAACCCTAAATCTTGCCCCAATGGCAGATCTGTACTTAACGGTTCCTTGGCTGTGATATCTTTATCTCTTTTTGTCCTGGACTGATAGGATTTACTCATATATTCCCTTATAGATACTCATTGATTAATATTCCCCACCTTATTAAGAATTTCTTTCAAAGGTTCGTAAGGGCTTTGATTGTCAGATCAGTACATATAATGTTTAAATGACCTGCTATTCAGTATGTAAGTATCTCTACCTTCCGATCGAGGCTTTAAAGGAGTATTGTATCTGCCGTATGTAATATATGTTTACTTCTCCAAATCTATTCCATTCTCCCATTCTATATCCTTAATTCCTTCGAAGGTCCAATGATTTAATGTTGGGTTTATAGTTCTAGTTTGTGTTGTCAAGTAAGTTGGCATGATAACTTGTGACAGAAAATAGAGAATTACCATTCACAGGAGCCACCATAATCGATTACAGAACACAGCAATGTTTCATGTCAAAAGGACACCCATGTATGAACAAATAATAGTGTCGATTGAAATGAGTTGCAATGATATCAACACTTTCCTGTATTCACAAACTACTCGGCCAAATTGATGCTAAATGCCAATGATCCCTATCGATGAAGAGATCAGAATACACCACAGATAGTCATGAATGACGATTATTTGAGACTTGCCTAATATGTTCATCACTCAGGATCACATCTTTCTATGTCAGTTGCTTGTGCTCTCGTCCCTGGAATGTTAGCCGTTTGGTATCAATAGTGGCAGCTAGAGTACCATCCCACTCTGCGTGACTTCCTGAAGAATATCTTTCTTTTATCTCCTCTGATCGATGATCTCCAGAAAGACTTTCAATTCCTTTTATATGGTTTTTGTTGTGAGGGGTCGTGTCTTCTCACTATACTCCTCCCCAAACCATTGCACCTCCTTGTTCGTTGCTCTCAATTAATATCGATCACTTGAATATTAATTTCCCAACCGGCCATTAAAACTTCAAACTCCACATAATATTTATTTCATGCGAATTTATGCATATGTGACTGTCGCAGTGTTAGGAGCCGATCGGGCTTTTATATTTGTTATTTGTTTCTTTTAAATTTATTATTTGATTGTTTTATGTCATATTTCATATTTTTCTATTTTAGTCAAATATAATATCTATTATTTTTATCTTGTTGTTTATTTTTTGTATAATTATTAAGGTATAATAAATTGGCAATATATTATTATTTTATATTAAGGTATTTCAATCTTTGATATATATTAATGATTATAATAGTTATATGTATACTTTGATAATTACGCTATTATATTTGGATTTATAATTATAATATTATCCTTGATAATTATAATTTAAATAGTTAAATTTTTTTCAATATGTTTTTCATTTATTTCAATTTTGATGCTTTATATCTCAATGCCCTAATTTCGAGGATATGACAATCCTCCCCTCCCAAATTTGCTTGTCCTCAAGCAAACTAATGACCCTTTTCCTTAATGTTCTTAATCTCTTGATATTCTTGTCTGGTATACCTGTCTTTTCCTGGGAAAAGATCGTAACATCTTGTTACATTTAATCTCTTTCCAGGCCTTCTGGATACCTCATTCTCAAGTGTACCCAGCCTTATAATCCTGGGAAAAGATTGTAACATTTTGTTATACTTAATCTCTTTCTAGGCCTTCTGGATACCTTAATTTTTAAGTGTATCAAGCCTTATAATCCTAGAAAAGGTTGTAACATCTCTTCCCAAGCCTTCTACATACCTTAATTTTAAGTGTACCCAGCCTTATAATCCTGTAAGTGATTTTCCACTTCACAGGCCTTATGGATACCCTATATTTTGGGGTATCCATCCTTAAGATCTTTGGGAGAGCCTTGGCTCTACCTAGGCCTTATGGATACCCTATTTGGGTATATCCATCTTAATTCTTATATGCATTCTTCAATGGGTGAGTGGCTAGAGTCGGCCCCATCTGCCTTCTGGTACTTGTGTGTGGATGGCGTCTAAGAACAAGGCAATTGCGTGTTGAGTCATGTAAAAGGGCTTGTGCCTCTATGACAGGAACTCTCTCATCTATTATGAAATCAACCGCCCCCAATTATGAACCTTGCCCATGCGTAAACTGATCATGTAATCCACCATCCAGACAACGATATCTAATGCCAAGCGTTAGATATCGCCATCTGGATGGTGGATATTTTTTTTATTTTCTCTCTCCTCTCTCTGATTTTTGTTTCTTCTGACTTTTATCATCTTCTCTCTCCTCTCCTAAGTTACCGAGTTCACCCCTGGGAAGCCCGGGTTCGATACGGGTTTGAAATTTGGGCCCGGTTCGATACGGGTTTGAAATTTGGGCCCGGTTCGACCAAATTTGCTATGGGCTTGAAAAATCAACTATGGGTCTAGCTAGGGTTCAGAACCCTGGCTGTCAGTTCGACCAGGGTTCAATGTTTTCGAACCTAGGCAGAATTCGAGCCCAGGCAGTCTTTTCCAATGCCTTTTTGCATTTTTTAATTATTTTTTAGACTATTTGTTGACTTTTAAAAAGTATTTTATTCCCTCTAACCCTAATATTTGCTTCTAACACATGAAATAGGTAAAGTGATACTCATTTACCAATTTGTGAATGAAAAAGAAGGATTTTTTGCCTTCATTCCTGAACCTTCTCTCTTGCTTGCACAAGCGTGAATATACTTGAAGGTTGATCATAGATTGTTCGAAGTTGGTTGTTGTGCTATTCCTAAGCACTTGCAAGTGCCTGTTCGTTGCCAAGAAGATCGTAGAGCAAGATTTCTTCAAAAGAGGTAGGTTTTTTGAAGTTTTTTTATTTTATTTTTACATTTTTTTTTAACAACTGAACTTCAACTCTTTTTTTTTTTGTTTTTTTGTTTTTGTTTTGTTTTACTTTTCATTCCTCTAAATGTCTATAACACATGTTCAACTTTTTCATTTTTTTTTATATTAATTAAGTCTTTTAGTTTCAAATTCAATGAACCAATGCCAAATTTTCAATATGTTGTGCAACTCTCCCCTTTGAAAATATGTAGAAATGGTTCAGCAACTTCCAAGTGGTTGAGGATATGTTTGGATTTGTAGTCATTGCCATGTTCAATATTCGAGCTCATACAGTCGAGTGAAAGGGCACTTGTGCGAGATCCCTGAAATAGGCATCAAAAATTGTCCAAGTGAAAACAACAAAGGCATTCCAAAAGATATAGTGTCGAAATATATTGTTGAGCAAGAAAAGGCAGAGCAAAAATCAGCCAATGTTAAACCAAGCCATCCTTTGAAGAAAGGATCTCAATCCATGAAACCCCCTAGACCGCTTTCTTATTTTCCACCTACAGAAAGCCATCCTTTTATGGACATCCTTCAAGACCAAACTGTGCCCTCTTCAAATAAAAGATCTAAGGGACCATTGGAAGCTTCATTTCAGAATGAGGCAAGAGAGATTGTAGATCAAGACATAGCAAGATGTGTCTATGCCAATGGATTGGCATTCAATGTTGTTCATTCACCATATTAGCAAAAAATGGTGAAATCTATTAATGAGGCTCCAAAGGGGTATAAGGGCCCAGGTTTTGAGAAGGTGCATTGCATCTTATTGGAGAAAGAAGTTAAACATGTAGCAGACTCTTTGAAGCCCATAGGAGATCTGTGGATCAAAACAGGGGTGACCATCATTTCTGATGGATGGAAAGATGCAAAAAATCGCCCATTGATCAATGTTATTGCTGTGTCCCCTAAAGGGGCAATGTTTTTGACAGCGATGGATTGTGAAGGATGTTCATGTTTTAGCAACAACCGGCTGCTTCTTCCAAATTCGATTGAGGCAATTCAAATATAGCCAACGGCTATTTGAATTGTATTTATGATATTCAATATCATGGCCAACTTGAAGACAAATGAAGATACACGCCTTTTCATTAATAATGATTAATTATTATTGGCCACATCTTTTTGTTAAACATCAGTTTACACTTGTTATTGACTCAATTAGAAGAAGCACGTATTAAATAAAGAGACCTATTTTTATTAAGGCCGACCCTATTCTCCTTGGGATGCGATTAAATGAAGAGGTGCATTCTTCTATGTATGCCGACCTGTTTGTGAAGAGTCACATCCTCCTCTCTGAATTGTATATATATTCACTGGCATTTCCTTTGTTTAGCATTCAAGTTAAGAAGATTGATATCATTCTTTGAAGTGCGAATTCTCTGTAAGGCAGTTCGAGTTTATCATTGAGAGGAGATCGATATATATTGTTGGCTGAGATTATCATCAATCTGATATTCTACTGCATCAAATTGGAGTGCATGTGTTAGGCCTTCATATCGGCCTCTATTGTAAAAGAGACTTCATTATTGATTCAATATATAAGTGATATATTGTTGTTGGGTTTTTCTCCCTCAAGAGGAGGGTTTTCCCAGGGTATCTGTTGTGTTATTGTGTCTAATTTTTAATTAATTTTCTATGCATTTTAATCTGATCATAAATTTAACATGGTATCGGAGCGGGTTTGAGGAGATCGTGATCAGATTTGCCCTTACAGCGATACTCTATTCTATTATTTATATTTCTTTGTCTATCTCTACTTTAGTCAAGATAGTGAATGGGCTGAAGATTGAGGCTAGACTCGAAGGAGCATCCAACTTCACATCATGGAGATTCAGGATCATGCTTACCTGAAGAGAGAATGACTTGGGTGAATTTGTAGAGTCCAATGTTCCTGAACCTGAGGAGGAAGAAGAGAAGTTGCAGTGGAAGAAGAAAGATATCAAGGCAATGAAAATGTTGGTTGATTCCGTTAAGGATCATATTGTTCCTATTGTCTCTAAGTTGAAGACGGCAAGAGACATGTTTAAAAAATTGGAAGAAATGTACGAAATCAACAATACCAGCCGGGCACTTGCACTGAAGCAACAACTACACCATGTGAAGATGACGAAAGGAGAATCAGTGATTGCCTACTTCATGAGGATTTCAGATTTGAGAGATCAACTCTCAACAATTGGCCATGTGGTTGACGACAAGGACTTGACCATGCTTGCTCTCAATGGTCTTCCTTTGTCTTGGGAATCCTACACTCAAGGAATCAGTGCAAGATCAAAAATGCCTAAGTTTGATCGTCTAAGGGCATACTGCATTCAAGAAGAATCAAGGTTGGTAGCTAGAGGCGTTGGTCAAAGTTCAAAGAATGAAGATATTCATGTTCTCGCCTCCCATGCTTCGAAGAAGAAAGGAAAAGATGGAAAGAAAGGTTTCTTCAAGAGGAATCGAGATAAGGAAAATGATGATGCCCCCGCCCTCAAGAAGAAGAGAGACATGTCCAAGATTCAATGCTTTAGGTGTGATAAGTTTGGCCACTTTGCCAAGCATTGTCCATCTAGACCTAAGCAACAAGCCATCATTGTTGATGTTGATGATGCTTCTCCACAGAAGGATTCATGTGAATACTTGTTCTATTCGGCATTGTCAAGCAATGTACCTACAGATACCAACACTTGGCTGATCAACAGTGGTGCTTCCCGACACATCAATGGATTTAAGGAGCACTTATCAAGTTTAGTGGAGAAAGATTCTTCCGAACAAGTCATTATTGGAGATGATGTTGGCTACTCCGTGAAAGGGATTGGGACCTCTACTCTTCATTTGGATTCCGGCATTACACTTCAATTGAGGGATGTTCTTATGTTCCAGGAATCAAGCGCAATCTCATCTCCATTTCAGCTCTAGAAGATAAAGGATATCAACTTGCCTTCTCCAAAGGCAAAGTTCTTGTGTGGATGGAGAATTCCAGTTTCAAGGATGCTCAAGTAATTGGTGTTAGACATGAAAGCCTCTATAGGCTATGTACGCGTCCTCTACAGGCATTAGTTCATGATTCTTCAAGCTTATGTGATCTTTGGCATCGAAGATTGGCTCACCTACACTTTTGAGCCTTACCTATCATGGAGAAGATGGTCATGGGACTTCCTAAGTTCAATCAGGAGCATGAAGGAACTTGCAAAGGATGTGCTATGGGTAAGAATTCAAAAGCTCCATTCCATAGTAGAGAAAGTAGATCTAAGTGTATTTTAGACCTTATTCATTCTAATTTATGTGGACCTATGTTTGTTCCTTCTTCGAGCGGTTTCCTGTATTATGTTATTTTTATTGATGACCACTTTAGAAAGACTTGGATTTATTTTCTGAAAACTAAAGAGTCTGAGGAAGTGTTAGAAAGGTTAAAGGAGTTCAAAGCTCTAGTAGAGAATCTTTCTGGTAAAAGAATCAAGGTCCTCAGATCTGATAATGGAGGAGAATACACCTCTGGCAACTTTCGAAATTTTTGTGTTGATGCTGGGATTAAGAGGGAGTTTTGTGTCCCCTATAATCCTCAGCAAAATGGTGTTGCAGAGAGAAAGAACAGGACCATCGTGGAAGCAGCAAAAGCCATGATTCATGACCAAGATCTGCAAACCTTCTTATGGGCAGAAGCTTCTAGGACTGTAGTATATGTTCAAAATAGAAGTCCTCACAAGGTCTTGGAGAATATGACTCTGGAAGAGGCCTTTACAAGGAAGAAGCCTGACGTTAGTCATTTGAGGATCTTTGGCTATCCTGTCTATGTTCATGTTCCAAAGGAAAAGAGAACAAAGTTGGAGCCTTCTGGCAAGAAGGAAATATTTGTGGGCTACAGTGAGGCATCAAAAGCCTACGGGATATACGTTCTAGGTCAGAAATTGATTGAGATCAGTAGAGATGTCACATTCGAGGAAGATGTTGCATTTAGAAGATCCAAGGGAACTCATGTGGAGATTGACAATGATGACTCTCCTTAGGATATGGAAGTTGACCATACTCCTGAGATTTAGAGGGAGACTTCAGAACCGAAGGAAGATGTTAATCCAGTTGAGCCCTTGGAACCTACTGATGGGCCTACCGATATAGTGATTAGAAGAAAGAGACCTCTTTGAGCTAGGCAAACTATGCAAGAGGCTGAAAGGTTCGCAGCTCCTAGAGGTACATTCAGAGAAAGTAAAAGGCCACATAAGTTCTTCAGTTATGTTGCCTTGATGAGTCAGATTATTGAATCTAAGCCTTCCAATGTGGAGGAAGCTTCCAGTCAACAGGTTTGGAGAGATGCTATGTCAGAGGAGTACCAATCAATTCTCAAGAATGATGTTTGGGACATTGTTCCTAGACCCGAAGGCAAATCTGTGGTATCTTCGAAATGGCTCTTCAAGATCAAGCATGCAACTGATGGGAGCATTGCGAAGTACAAGGCAAGCTTCGTGGCTCGAGGGTTTTCACAGAAAGAGGGAGTTGATTATGAAGAAACATTTGCTCCTGTTGCTCGCTATACTTCTGTCAGGACCATCATTGCCATTGTTGCATCTAGAGGATGGAAGATTCATCAAATGGATGTGAAGACAACTTTTCTAAATGGTGTGATTGAGGAAGAAGTTTATATTGCGCAACATGATGGGTTTGAGGTACATGGGAAGGAGTCTCATGTTTGCAGGCTGAAGGCCGCCTTGTATGGTCTTAAGCAGGCTCCTTGTACATAGTACGAAAGAATTGATCGTTACCTGTCAAGTTTGGGTTTCTTGAAGAATGATGCTGACTCTAATCTGCACTTTAAGGTAATTGATGGTGAAGCATTAATTTTGGTTTTGTATGTTGATGATTTGATTCTTACGGGAGAAGAGCACTTAATCATCAAATGTAAGAAAGAGTTGGCCTCTGAGTTTGAGATGAAAGACCTTGGGCTTATGCATTACTTCCTTGGCTTAGAAGTCTAGCAGAAACCAGATGAGATGATTCTAAGTCAAGGGAAGTACACCATTGATATACTTAAGAGGTTTGGTATGATGGATTGCAAATCCATGTCTACACCTATGAAGACCAACCTACATAAATTGAAGGAGGCTACAGCTAGTTTAGACTTAGTGGATCCTACAATGTACAGGCAATTGATTGGGTCCTTGATGTATCTAGTTAACACTAGACCAGATATTTGTTATGCTATGAGTGCACTTAGTCAGTTCATGTGTGAACCGAGACAGATACATCTTGTTGCATCTAAACATATCCTGAGATACTTGCGTGGCACAGTTGGATATGGGTTGAGATATTCTTCAAATGTTGACTTGGAGCTGCTTGGTTATACTGATTCTAATTGGGCAGGGTGTGTCATAGATCGGAAGAGCACCTCTAGATGTTGCTTCAGTTTGGGATCTACTATGATTTCCTGGTGCAGTAGGAAGCAGTCATCTGTAGCATTGAGTACAACAAAGGCAAAGTATATTGCAGCTTGTATGGCAGCTCGGGAAGCAGTGTGGCTTCGTAAGCTCCTTGCAGGATTGTTTGGACAATCAATGGAGCCTACTATTATTCATTGTGATAACCAGAGTTGTGTGAAGCTTCCTGTCAATCCTGTGTTTCATGACAGAACCAAGCATGTTGAGATCAAATACCACTATATCAAAGATATGGTATTGAGGAAAGCTATACAGTTGAGGTATATCAGCACTTATGAGCAGACGGCAGACATTCTCCCCAAGCCTCTCTCCAGAATAAAGTTTGTGTACTTTCGAGATAAGCTTGGTATAGTGGAGAATCCAGCCTCAACTGAGAAAGAGTCTCAGTATCAATGATAGCCTGTAATGAGTTCTTCTCTGTGAGAGAAGTTAGAGGTGAAATCCCTTGATTAATGAGTTCTTCTCTGTGAGAGAAATTCGAGGTGAAATCCCTTGATTAATGAGTTCTTCTCTGTGAGAGAAGTTTGAGGTGAAATCCCTTGATTAATGAGTCCTTCTCTTAAAGAGAAGTTCGAGGTGAAATCCCTTGATTCCACCCTCTGAAAGAGTCATGATGGATGTCATGTGTGTGACTCCATGACAGCATCACGTGAGAGAGTCTGTGATGATTTTTTGTACTTGTGTTTTCACCCTCTGGGAGAGCCATGGTGAAAGTCATGTTGAGGTGACAACATCACGCAAGTGATGAACACTTGTACATACCATATATGGTTGTAGCCATTACGGTTGATATCATGTTCAAGTGATATCAGATATCACGATGAGGTGATATGTCTTGTGCAACTGGAAGTATCATCCCTAGCTGAGAGGGAGTGTTGATGTTTTAGCAGCAACGGGCTGCTTCTTCCAGATTCGATTGAGGCAATTCAAATATAGCCAACGGCTATTTGAATTGTATTTATGATATTCAATATCATGGCCGACTTGAAGACAAATGAAGATACACGCCTTTTCATTAATAATGATTAATTATTATTGGCCACGTCTTTTTGTTAAACATCAGTTTACACTTGTTATTGACTCAATTAGAAGAAGCACGTATTAAATAAAGAGACCTATTTTTATTAAGGCTGACCCTATTCTCCTTGGGACGCGATTAAATGAAGAGGTGCATTCTTCTATGTATGCCGACCTGTTTGTGAAGAGTCACATCCTCCTCTCTGAATTGTATATATATTCATTGGCATTTCCTTTGTTTAGCATTCAAGTTAAGAAGTTCGATATCATTCTTTGAAGTGCAAATTCTCTCTAAGGCAGTTCGAGTTTATCATTGAGAGGAGATCGATATATATTGTTGGCTGAGATTATCATCAATCTGATATTCTACTGCATCAGATTGGAGTGCATGTGTTAGGCCTTCATATCGGCCTCTATTGTAAAAGAGACTTCATTATTGATTCAATATATAAGTGATATATTGTTCCTGGGTTTTTCTCCCTCAAGAGGAGGGTTTTCCCAGGGTATCTGCTGTGTTATTGTATCTGATTTTGAATTAATTTTCTGTGCATTTTCATCTGATCATAAATTTAAAAAAGGATAGGTGAAGGATGGTCCATTTATTGCTAACATCCTTTGCCAAACTATTGAAGAAGTGGGCCATCAAAATGTTGTGCAAGTTGTAACCGACAATGCCAAAAACTATAGGGCTGCTAGGTTATTGGTTGAGGAGAAGCATCCACACATTTTTTGGACACCTTGTGTTGTCCACTGCCTCAATCTAATGCTACAAAAAATTGGATCCAAAATTGAGTGGATCAAACAGGTGTATGTTGAGGGCGAAAACATCCAAATGTTTGTCACCAACGACCATATGACACAAGGAATATTTAGACAATTCTCAAAATTGCAGTTGTTGAAGGTAAGTTAATTCTCAATATTTTTGAATTTTTGAATTTTCTTTTAATTTTGTAAATTTAAATTATATTTTAATTTTAATTTTGATTTCCAAACAAGTTGTCAAGACACGTTTTTCCTCCAACACAATTGTGTTGAGACGACTTATAAAGGTTCGTGAGGCACTCTGTGCCATGGTAATCAGACCTAATTGGGCCATATGGAGGCAATCTAGCAGTGAAAGGGAAAATAGGGTCAAACAAACGATCCTAGATGATAGTTGGTGGTATCGTGTTGAGTATCTCGTCAGTTTCACTGAGCCCATTTTCAGCATGATCCGTTACACTGACACGGATAGACCTTGTTTGGGCTAAGTATATGATGGTATCGACTCAATGATTGAGAAGATGAAATCCATCATCAATGCAAAAGAGGACGATCCTAAAGAAAAGTTCTTCAAAGAGCTACAGGAAATCATTGTTGATAGATGGAACAAAATGACCACTCTGTTGCATCTTCTCACTTTTGCATTGAGGACACTTTATCTGCACAGGTTCTCTTCTTTCCTTGTAAATCTTCAACTTTGACCCATTCACAGGATCCTTCAATAAAGTGTCGTCTGGGCTTGCTAATTTGATTGCTCCATTTTCTCTGACTTCATGAATTTGAAATGGCCCCAACCATCTTATTTTAAACTCACCCGATTTCAGTTCGTTACCATCGTTATATTTTAGGACTAACCGTCTCGGGTGGAAGTTTGCTCGCCGGAGATATTTGTCATGCCAGAACTTTCGTCGTACCTGCAGCACCTATGTCGCCCACTAAGCTAGTACTCATCGTTCGTCCAACTTATTCAGCTAGAATAATCTCTCCTTCAAACTCTCTGTATCACCCAGTCTATTTTCCACTGCAATCCTTAAACTTGGCACTAGGTACTAGGTACTCTGTCGGTACTACAACTTCCTACTAGTATATGAGTTGGAAGGGTGTATGGCCAGTTGTTACTTTGTAGGCCGTACGGTACACCCACAGTACAGCGGGTAGTCATTCCTCCCAATTTGTCTCCTCAATGCCACAAGATTTATGGATGACCAATACAAGTATTTTGTTGGTTGATTCCACCTAGTCGTTCGCTCTTGGATAGTACAGGCACAAGAGGTTGTGTAAGATCTTAAACTCGGACGTTATCAGTCGGATGACATGGTTGACGAAGTCACCTCTGTCACTCGTATATGAACCTCGTCGTACTTACAACAGTGTTGTCCGGCAGTGCCCTCGCCTCTGCTTACTTCGTTAGGTACTCCGTGGCAACGACAATATATCGGCATCAATGTAGTTGGCTAACCTTCAATGGCCCAATGAAGTCAAGCCCCCACCGTTCAAACAACTCTTGTGGTTGTTACAGGAAGAGCGGCATGAAGTCCCACTTCAATGGTTTACCAACCCTCTAGCATGCGTCACATCCTACCACCCATTCTCGTGCGTCAGTGTGTACTGTCGGCCACTAGAGTCTTGCCAATAGACCCTTTCTTGTCTTGACGTCAGGCCCCATGTGTCCTCCTACCAGTCCCTTATGTGCTTCCTTTAGTACGCTTGGGATTTCTTCCTCCATAACACACCGTCAAAGTACTTGATCAGGTCCCATCTTATACAACAACTCATTAATGAGTTGGAATGTCTTGCTCTTCAGTACCAATTTGCATCATTCTGCCAGTGGCATGTCCTTTGGGAATGACGAGGTTGATAAGTACTCCCCTAACTTCTCGTACCATGGGGGTAGTGCCACTATTTGAAATAGATGTGCATCTGGGAAGTCTTCATTTACCCTGTCAAGTGGTTCGTCGGACCGTACTCTTGACAGTTGGTCAATAATGACATGACTCTTCCCTGGCTGCACAATGATGGTGAATGTAAATTCCTATAGGAGTAGTAACCATCAACTTACCCTTCCTTGGATGATCAGCTTGTTCACCAGGTATATCAGTGCTTGATGATCCACATAAAATGTGAAGTGGGTCGCCAGTAGGTAGCGCCTAAACTTTTGTACAATGTACACCATTCCCAAGGCTTCCCTCTTTGTCGTAATATAGGTTTCTCCGCTCTGGACAATAGCCGACTGGCGAAGTACACCTGATGGTCTAATCCTTGAATGCCCACTTGTGCCAGTCTTGCTCCAATTGCGAAGTTTGAAGCATCCATGTGTACATGAAACTCTTTGTCCCAATCCGGGTACGCTAAGATTGGCAAACTGATCAACTGTACCTTCAATTCCTGGAATGCCACTTCTTGTGCTTCGATCCATTCGTATGGTTGCCCCTTCCTTGTAAGTATGTCCAACAAATATGAAATTTGGGCAAAGTTCACTACAAACCTTTTGTAATATCCAACGTGACCAAGGAATGACTTCACTCCCGTGACATTCTGAGGAGTTTCCATCTACACAATCACCCAGATTTTGTCAAGATCGGTCTTCAGTCCTACCTTGCATTCTATGTGTCCCAGCAGTTTCCCTTGAGGTACTATGAACCGACACTTCTTGGGGTTAAGTGCCAACCGAGCAGCTCTACAACGCTTCGTGCATTCCTGGAGAGCCTTCAGGTGTGATTGCTCATTGCTGAAAATGGACCAGTCATCAAGGAACGCCTTGAAATTCTCCACAGACATCTTATCAAATATATGCAATATTATTCGTTGGAAGGTTGCCTGAGCGTTGCACAGACCGAACGACATCCTGTTGTATGCATACACTCCATCTTCAACAACGAACGTTGTCTTGAGTTTGTCCTCCTCGGCTATGCTTATTTGATTATATCCTGAAAACCCGTTGAGGAATGAATACATCTCATGACCCGCTACTTCTTCCAATATTGAATCGGTGAATGGGATCGGGAAGGGATCCTTTATCATCACCGCGTTGAGGCTTCAAAAGTCTACGCATATATAGATTTGCTCCGACTCCTTCAACGATATCACAATTGGTGACACCCAGTCGCTCACTTCTACCTTGAATATGATTCCAACCTCGAGCATCTTTTCAATTTCTTGTTGTACCTTTGCGGCATAATTTTTGTTCATCTGATATGGTTTTTTCCATACAGGTTGTGCTCCAAGTACAAGTGGAATTCCATGTACGCATATGAAGGTACGCCCTTCAAGTCCTTGTATTCCATGAAAATTTTGAACACGGTTGCTTTTAGTACGAGGTTCCAATCATCTCCCACTAGGATCGTGCGGGGATTGTCTTCTTCCCCAAGGTTGACTTTCTTTATGTTCGGTTCCTCGTACTTGATCACTTTATCTCCTTCGAAGTGATGTGTTGGTGTGTCATCTACTCTGGCCATTACTTTATATTCTTCATACTCCAAAGGGAACAATTGGCTTGTTGATGCTTCATCTTCCCCCGTCCCTTCCTCTTTGACTTGTACCATATTGCAATCTTGTTGAAAAACATCATAGTCCTCCATCTACTAATGGAACAGTCTGTTCAAGGAATTTGTCTCATCCTCCAAGCACTCCTGGAGGTCTAGGATACCTTCATCATTTGGCTCTATGGTCCCTCCTCCTTCCTCCATTTCGCCTCCTTTCTCTGATTCAAAGTCTGACAATGCTAGTTCTTCGTTGACTGCTCGATTCCTCAGGTCGATCACGTACTTCCTCTCGTTGCTCTCTATGGACAGCGTGTTTCTTTTCCAATTGTGATTTGCTCTAGCTACCACCAACCACCCTCTTCCGAGCAACGCATCGTACGCCTTCCTCTGTAATGGGATGACTACGAAGTTTAGCAGGAACAGTTGTGTTCCGCTCATCACCACCTACGTCATCAATGTTCCCAACGGTTTGATGTTGTGTTGATCGACACCCACGAGTTGGAATGTCAGTGGCCAGAGTGTTGGCTTCACAAGACTCTTCCATGTGTCTTTGGGTAGTGCGTTGACTCCTGATCCTCCGTCCACAATAGTATTTGTCAAAATTTTCCCTCTGATCTTCATTTATACAACCACTTGCATCTTCCTGATGTTTATCGTCAACAGTATTGGGTCGCTACTTTGTTCATTGTATGGTGGCGGTTCTAGTACCAATTCTTTCCTTCGATCCTCCAATCACGGTTGCTTGCCATCCCCAACGACATTTGTGATGGCCAGTCCCACTGTGGCAAATTCTGGAGGTCAGTGACCTTTATCGGTACGATGGTCTGCAATACCTGTCGTACAATGTTGGTTTTCGCTTCCGAACGTCAAGAGGTGCCTAGATTTTCCTAAGGTGTTATGTTTTCTTTCATCATCGCCAATTCCACTTTTGCTTTCGCTTTCCTCATTCTTTGCTTTTTCGTACGTGGATCTGGGCAAGTGGACTTCTTCGCTTGCACTCTAGTGATAGCCAATACCTCTTTTTCCTCCACCTCTAGCATATGGATGCCTTTATGCTTGGAGCATTTGTTGTCTTCATGGTCACCTAGTCCACACCACTTGCACAATCTTCCCCCCGAACCTTGACCATTCTGGCATTCCCTAGCGAAGTGGCCAAACTCGTTGCACTTTCGACATTCTCTCATGGGCCTTCCTTTACCGTCGTACTGTATCTTACTTCGCGGGGTACTATTATTGCTCCTTCAGTTATTTTAGTACCCTCCAGAGGATGCGTTGGAATTGTTTTGGGGTTTTGATGGTGTGTTTGACAATGTTGACGGTTCTCCTTGTGCGAAGAGTACTTGTGCACTTCTTGCTTTTAAGTTGTATGGGCATTCCTTAACGGAATGTCCCATCACTTAGCAAATATTGCAAAACAACTTCTTCTAGCAATTTGCTTTTGTGTGACCTTCCCCATTGCAATCTGTACCCCATAGTTCTTTGGGTTCCTTCGCGCTCTCCTTGTTGGCCTTTAATTCTTTCATCATCTCCTTCCGAAGTGCTTGCACCGTTTTTGACTCACCGTCGTCGTTGTTCGTACTCTCCTCATCATCCGTCTTCCTTTTCCCTCAGGAGAATGTTTTGTTTTCGCTCTCTATATCCATCGCCCGATTGTATGCTTCGACGTACGACGACGGAGGTACAACTTTCATTTTTCTCCTCAGCGACAGAAGCAAGCCTTTGATGAACCATCGCTTCTTTAGCCCGTCAACTGGCTAAGCCTCCAGTTTCCCCAACAAGTCTTTGAGTCTTCGGTTATAGGTACACACGTTCTCATGCTTCCCTTGCTTCATATTGTAGATTTCTGCTACGATTTCACTGTCATCCCTGAGGAGTTTGAACTCATCTTGGAATACCTTCTTGAGTAATCCCCATGATGCCATGTTTACTTGGTCCGGTTATGTGTACCAGTTGATGGCACTGTTTCTCAACGTCGTTGGGAATGCTTTCAGCCAATAGTCCATATCATCTTGTCCGTTGGCTATCCAAATCGTCTTGCAATGTTGTACTAGATCTTCTGACTCGTTCCGCATAAATTTTGGCAACTTCTGTCTCTTGACTAGCGGAGTCACCATCCTTCCCCGATGCCCTCCTTGTGTGTTGGACCTGACTGGACTGATTCTCCTGCTACATCCCGACACATCACTTGCACTCTCGACCACATACGAGTCTCCCCGCGTCCTCTGTCGACGTCCTCTACACCTCGAGTCTCCTGGGATTTGTTCAGGTACTCCCTCTGCCTTGGGGTCTTAGGCTCAGATCTTCCAGTTCTCAGCCCTTCGTCGTCGTCCAATATGGACAATTCCCAAATGCATCGGATACTGTTGTCGAGCTCTTCACTTAGTTCATTTTCATTTCCATTGATTTTGTATCTTTCTACGGACGGTGTCCTAAACGGTCCTTCATCCCTTTCCTCAACAAAATTTTGGTGTGCTCTTATGATAGACTGGTCTATTTCATCAAGATTTTGGTGTGCCCTTATTATAGTTTGGTTTATTTCAGTTATATCTTCACTGATTTCTTTATCAATTTGCTTTAGCCTTCATCGCTAGTTTTCTTGCTCTTGTAACCTGAGTGATTTCCGAACCTTCTCTTCATGTATTTCTTTCCTACTTGGTACTCGATTCTTATCTTTATTAGGCTATATGGGCATTAAAGGTTGTTCGTGTGATCATTGGTTATCGGGAGTATGTCCTCGACTAGTACCCCATTCTTCCTCTTCCTGCTTGGTTCTCTCCTCGTACTGCTATAGTATATGTTGCCTCATACATTCCTTGTCGCTTTCCGCCCAAAGGTCCTACAAGATGATGAAGTGACGGGCCAGCAGTCTTGGCAATCGATTGAGGAGGTGATCAACCTCATCATTATCTTGCAGTCTATCCCAGATGACTGCCTGAGGGAGCTCTCGCCTAAGAGCTTCCCTCTGTATGTGATCCCTTAACGATATGTCCCACAGGTTAACCAAATCCTGTGTCAAATCATCTTCCCATTCTTCGCTTGTTTGCACAAGCTCTTTCGCCGATCGACCCATCACAACGCCATCTTACCATCGGGTGATTTCCCTAAGTACACTTAGGCAATGGCGCCAAATGTTTACTCACAGGATGTATTTCAACGTACTATGAGAGTAAACTAAGTTATGCACAGAACATAGATAAGTACAACATATTCCAGAACATGAGATGTGCATGAAATAAGGAATGCTTCTATTCATTTGTCCAAAAGTAAAGTACCAACATTACAATAACATAGATGTCAATAGTACCATCATAATATTCCCAACCATAAGGACTCCAGTACATATAGCCCTCGGTTGTGGTTGAGAAACCAACCATCATGACGTTTCATAACAACCCATTGACCACTAATTGGGACTTAATTACCCGAGTACATATGACATACATTACACTATTTATTTGCATTACAATGATAGTTTTATTGAACATATAAATAACTTCGGCCGACTACGACCGACTACAACTAAGAGAATGACTGCTTACATACTAAAAAAATTCTATCAGACTCTATGTTTATATGAAATCTTTAATAATTCCATATTCCTAGTGCTTTACTATTACTTCTTCTAGTACTGTACTATTACTTCTTCTAGTACTGTAATTATATTCTCTTTTACTATATAATTTATTGGCAAACATTTTAGCACTATTGCCATTGTGAACAAGGGTCATTGAAATTAGTTTAAAGACAAATTCAACCAATAATAAATATTGATGAGAATGCTGAAATGATGGCAACATAAATGGGCCATCATATTGAAGAAGCAGTTGAAACAAACCAAGAAAGGGAAGACATTCTGACAAGAGACTTCAATTATTTGTGAGACTTGTCTAGACATGAACACATTAAAGAATATTCCCAAAGAAATCAAGTACCACAAGATTTTGATCAAGAACAATTTGGCACAACAAAAGTTGATAGATTGCTTGATGACTTGCCCTCGCTCCTTGTTGGTCACTACATTGTATTGCAAAACCTTCATGCCAAATATGACTATTATGTACAACAACAGATCCTAGAATGGTACGAGGAAAGTTGTAATCATTAAGAAGAAAGACTGAAGGATCAGCATTGAACTAGAAAGAATTAAATGCCATTGATCACGAACAAGATGGGATGAGGAGACAACATCATGAGCAAGTATAGGAAACTATTTGACAGTCTAACTTATTATTAGAAGAGCAAGAAAGAAAGCAAGAGCTCTGAGAGTTGGTCTCCTATAGAAAATCAAGGCCATAAGTATTGAACATTAGTAAAAGCCAGGGTGAAAAAGCCAAAGTCAAAGTGTGGTCAAGAGTTGATGCCAAAGCCGAAACCAACAAAGGGTTTTGCCACTACTTAAACACCATACACCTCAAGCGCTGAGTGGTTGAAGATTGCATGACAACTCCTTCTAGAGGAAGGAAGCATTGATTTGGTCAATCAACTATGGTTGACAAGCCCAACAAAGTCTATAGATTCCACAAAAGATCAACAAAGCCCTCCCTTTTTAGGGAAGCCCTGAATTCATAATAGAGTTTAACATTGATGTCTTCAAAAAAGAAGAACAAGCTGCTTATAAAACATAGTAGTTTGAAACACTAGTGGAAGGGAGTAACACAGATAGAGAACCTGAAGTTGACCAAAACAATGTATATATTGCTATTTTAGGAAAGGTCGAGTATAGGGAGGTGTCCAGTAGTGTTGAGCAACATCTAGCACAAACCTTCCATAGGAGAATCATATTTGTAAGGCCACCTCAAAAAAATCCCATGGTTAACCCATCAACTCCATCTCCCAAAAACGAAAGTCACTAAAATTTACTAGTAATGGATCTAAAGATACTATCCAACATTGTAGGACATCTTTTACAATTTGGACTACCAATGGGAAAACACAAGCGATGCTAGTGGAGCTTCCTTCAACCACACTTCAAGTCATAGCAATTGATTGATTTACTAATATCCCAACTCTTGATAAAGCCACTTGAGAAAAACATAGGAAGGCATTCAAGAAAGAATTCAGTCTCCTCAGAGACACAATCAAGATTGCCACAAAGATCTACAATACTCCATGGAGCAAACATGAGAATCTATAAGCATATGATAGGATGCTTAAAGAGCTATTGAGCAAACTCAAGAAGGAACCAGTTGATTTTCAAAAGAAGTGGTAGTTCATTGAAGAGTTGATACCCTCATTATAAACGAAGACGAAGGGTACAATCTTCCTCTGCTCACCACAAGGGTGGAGAGAAGAGACAAACGTGTCATTGACCTTGATGACATAAATCCATATTCAAACTAGACCAATGATGATGCAGATGAGCTTTAGGACCCCTTTTTTCCAAGAAAGAGTTACTTGAAATTGATAAAGAAGTAAGAATGGCTAGCAATTATAGGCACACAAGAGGCTTAACTAGAAGTTGAAGCCAAGGCATCACTTCGGGCATCATTGGACGCAGCTGGCCATGACATGTCCGAGGAGATATTCTTTTCCAAACATTATTAATACCATCCACTCCATGAGTACCTACAAAATCACTTAGAAGTTTTACTCATAGAAGAAATTTGTGCATTATTAATATGGTTTTCTAATTTTTTAGCACAACACTGATTTATGAATAAATGAAAATCAACGTATCAGTTCTCTAAAATCATTTTTATGCATGTTTTCTAAGATTATTTGTAAATATACATCATTTTTTTATGTTTTGAAAAATTCACAAGTTTTGGCAAGTTTTCACTGAATTGCCGAGTTCACATCAAACTTGGGCCTGCTGAGCTTTGTCAACTCACAAGCTTTCAAATCTGGCTGTTTTATCCACCAATTTTTCACCAAGCTTTTTGCTGAGTACAAGTCCAAGTCCCAATCATTCTTTTGTGCTACTGAGTTTTTGCTGAGTCTGATTTTTTTGATCTATGGTCTTGACAAGTACATTCATGTAGTTAAATGCAATTGTATTTACCTATGCATGGACATGTTATAAAGTTTGTGTTTCCTTATGGTCTTGCCCAGTTTCTTACCAGTGGAGATAATTTGTCCATCTGATAATGGTTTTGGGTGCTCTCAAAGGCCAAGGCTATTTGATCAGTTTTGAACCCTATAGATTTGATCTTTGGTTTTCATAGTGATGATCTTCAAATCTCTAGGTATCAATTAAAATACTTGTTCATTTTTGTTATGATTTTGCACAGCTTCAAAGAGCAAGGCTGAAGTCTTTAAAGGTTTTAAGACCCTATGGTTTTAATCTAGAAATGTGTCAATCTAATGTATCAATCAAATTGTGTGCTGTGGTGGTGCTCAAGGATGCCTTCTAGCAAGGAGTTTAAGCTTTTTCTATAACTCTAGTATCCACTCAATTGCTGCCACACTCTCTGTTCCTATTCTTGTATTGGAAATTACTGAATTTCATGGTGTACTGAGCTTTGTTTGTATTTGTTATTTTCATTGATACATATTATTCCTCTTTTCGTATCATTCAGGACATGTGATTGTTTTATCAAAGTGTTGATATAAAAGAAACAAACGATAAATGAATTCATGCACCATGAAGAAATCAAATTTCTATTTTCTAGATTCATATAATTATTCAAAGGGAATAATTTTAAGCAATCTGGCCATGGTTTTAATCTATAAAGATGCATATCAATAGAATTCAGAGTTGCATCGAAATCAATAAAGATACAGTATAAGATACAGACAGGGAATTTTAAAGATCCCCTAATACAGATATGATTCATATAATTATTCGTAGGAAATAATTTTAAGCAATCTGGTCATGTTTTTAATCTATAAAGATGCATATCAATAGAATTCAGAGTTGCATGGAAATCAATACAGATACAGTATAAGATACAGACAGGGAATTTTAAAGATCCCCTAATACAGATATGGCTAGATATGGCAATTACAAAATAATACATATATTCATTCATTTATACACCTAAGCTTATAGAACATAACTTAGTATATATAGTTATATTTTTCTATTGGCTTTTATAGTTTAGATTATAATATTTATTTTTTTATATTATTGTTTGTTTATATAGCATAAATTGTTCGCAAACACAGACACACACACAGAGACACTTGCAAGTGAATATATAAATTGTTCAGACACACACAGATGCATGCAAGCGTGTATATTCTCTGTGTGTCTGTGTCTGTGTCTGTGTCTGCAAAAAAATTATCTGATATTATATCAGATATGGCCAAATATATGCTCGTACATTGACACATCTGAATTGTATCTGTATCCAGTATCTGGCATGTGCATACATTTATACAGAAAAGGGGGTGTAATTATCAATTATCCGACAACTCTGATAGAATGGTGTTTTGTGAAGTTGCTCACAAAGTAAGCCTACTAGCATGGATTTTAGGCTTTGGTTATAATTATATAACTATAGTATTCACTCACTTGCTGCCTCACATTATGTTCTTATTTGTTGTATTCACAATCATTGAATTTCATATTACTGAGCCTTGTTTATACATTTGTTATTGCCATTGGTATATACTATTCCTCTTTTTGTTCAAAAAGTACAATCATCATACAACATACAAGGCATTGTGGTAATTTTTTAAGATCGTTGATAAATTGAAGATGACACAAATGATTCACATCCTCATGCACTATGACCACATCAATTTCTATTTTCTAAATTCATATTACTATTCATTTGAAACAATTTTGATCAGTCTCATCATGTATATTCAAAATCTAAATATAGCTGTAATAAAAACATTTCAATGTTAACGTTAACCACATGGACCAAATTTGTGTATAAGCGTTGACAAAATAAACAGTAAGTCTTGTCTAACTTACGAAAACTTTTCAGATCAAACTGCCACATTCCATAGGTTAGAAATATATTCATCCGCAAATAGCAAAGAAAAAAAATTACTAGATTGTTGCTACAATATTCATACCTTAGTGAAACTACCATGAGGAGACATTTCTCTTTCTTCTTGGGAAACCTCTCTTATCTCCCCAGGTGTCTGAAAGTACATTGCTTATTAGAAGCCATCAACATATCTTACCGATATCCATATAGTTGAATTCAAACAATTTTTAATCTTGTATCTTATTCAAGATCAATAACAATGCAAAAATAAACATATTATCTGTAATTTTTGGCCCCAAAGAACCCAGCATATACGTTTGTTGATTGAAAGAACAATGTCAGAAACCACTAATTTCATTCCAGCTTTCGTGCTGAAAGAAATGGCTGACAAGCTTTTGTGTTCTCACCTCTAGAAAATAAAACACACAAATCTATCATTTAACTTGCAACAGAAGCACTTGGAAAATTCTTACCCTCCAGATTCGATCTGATTTTGACCTCTGTACCAATGAATCCTTTTCCAGCCTTAGAGTGACAACCTTCTTTGATGTTTTTGTTTTTGACGACACCATAACTACACTGAAAAAGCCAACATTTCAAACATCAAAGAAAATCATTATCTGGTTGTCAATTTTTTCATTATTTCACCAAGAAATATTTGTTTGCACAGAATTTATATATATCAAGCCATACCTTCCCAAATGCATCGAGGCTGCAACGCCCCCAAATCCATACATTCCAAAGTAAGGCTGTAAGAAAAACAGGCATGTAATAACATCTCTCATTATACTGAAGGAAATTTGTAAATCAATAGTTGAAATGAATGGCATTCCCTGAAACAAGAGACTTTTATCGCCTTCAAGCATTAAAAAAAATATTGAACATTCTACAATTCAGGAAATTACACTTTGATTCAGAAGTGCATAACAGAATTCTTGTTTTAAAGCTCAGAAAAAAATTTACAATGAAATCTCCATCAAAGATAACAAAGTGTTACAACAGTACAGATTTCAATTTAAGCTAAAATATTTTGCTAGTATGTATTCTGTTTGAACGGAATGTACTACAGGAACTCTGTAAATCAATAGTTGAAATGAGTGCAGAACCCTGAAATCAAATAATTCAATAATCTTCAAGTATTAAAATAAGTATTTAAACATACTACACTTCACAAAGTCATACTTTAATTCAGAATTGCATAACAGAATTATTGTTTTGCGCTTGGAAAAATCTCTACATTGAAATCTACATCAAAGATTATTTTCATCACAAAAGTACACATTTCAATTTAAGGTAAAAGGTTAAATATTTTATTACTGTGTATTATGTAAAAACATTTAGTTTCAAAGGAAACTTTAGCAGATAAATACAAAGATACAGAAAAATCAACATGTACATTGAAAAAATTTGTTTAAAGTCGGGAGGCTAGGAAAAAATAGGACTAATACAGACCTAAGGAGTTTAGTTGATAACCTTGCACCTCCTCAAAATCCTACATCCTCAATAACATTAAAAAAACCTAAATTTAAACAATAGACTATTTGAACACTTCAACAACATATCCAGCTAAAAACTAGAAGCCAATCCATTGTTTTCTCATATACTAAATATTTCTACACCTCACTTTTCTGTTAGCTTCTAGTTCTAGTTTATTTTTGTGCACCAAATCTTTATTTATTGCTTAAAACCAGTGGTAAAAGGAGATAAAAATTAGTAAAAAGATGTGACACGTTATATTTTTGTTACTTTTTTCTTCTCTTGTCTATTTCACTGTTGATACAAGGATGACTTGAAATTTATTTTCTAACTCATTCATTGAAATGCTTACTTTGATATACATCCTTCAGTGTTTACGGTTCTACACTTCAAATGGTATCTATTGTATCATTGATGGTGAGATTAAACCTAAACAACCTTAGGAAGAGCAAATTTGTAAGTTATGTTAGTCCAGAGAAATGGAATATGAAGACCATTGTTTTCTTATTTATCCTAGCCTTACAAATATCAAGGAAGAACTTTCTCAATTTGTTTGATATTAGAGATTTTCCAAAGCTCTTGGAACATTCATAGGGTTGTGATGTATTGATAAAAAGGTATATTTGTGAACAAAGTGAAACACATTCAAATCAACACACTGTAATAATGCAAGCCATAACTTTAAAGACATGACATCTGTTTACTAACACATTCAAAACTAGATCATGTTACTCCTAAAGCCACTCTAGGCGAGTTGACATTCTCAATTGCACTCAACAAAATAGAAAAGTTGTTGGAACATAAGAAAAATACATTAGTGCTTTTGTTTTTAACATAATCATTTATAGAAGCAATTTTTGAAAGCATAAGAACTCTTTTCACTTCAAGGGTTAGTAGTTCCTAACAGCTATATAAGAGAAGAGAAATGGTAGGCACCAAAGGAGGGTATAAAATTGAATTTTGATGAGGCTTCAAAAGGGAACCCAGGTATTGCAGGTGCAGTGTTTGTGCTAAGAGACTCAAAAGGTGACTTTGTGCTTGGGAGCTCAAAACATTTGGATGTTAAAACCATTAGTGGAATGGTGGTGTCATGCCTAAGATATTTATGATGGGTAAGCTCGGTATAATGGTGATGCATATATGCTGTGCCATTTGTTTGGTTGTGTTTGCAACAAGAAATTCTGGATGGTTGCTAGGTTTTATTTGAAGTATTATGTAAATGGCAGGTGAAAACAGTTCTCGGGACCCTCTTTGCCAAGGTCAACTCACTAATTATAGGCTTCGAAAATAATTTAATTGCAAGAATGTTGCTGATATGAAGTCGGTCAAAACTGTCTAGATGACAAAGATTTGATGCGAACAAGAGCCCCAATTTTGGAATATTTTAAAAGGAATTTAAGCAAGTTATGTAAGATACTAAGATACATGAGAGTATCGAAGAGCTACTAATTAGTCTGTCCTAAGTGGAGGATGTGCTTGAGTAGAAGGTGGCAGCAAAAAAGATATGCTACCACTATTTGATAAGTGTGAATCAAAATTCGAGTTTACAGGAGTAGCCATTAGGGCTATACATGAGGAAGTGAAAACTTTAATGGTGGATGCTCAAACCCTTGAGTATTTTTCACAAGATCTTTGGATGATAATGAAGCAAATGATGGTTTCACAACTCAAGGACATGACAGAGATTACCAGCAAGTTCACAATTCCATTGCTAGGAAATGACAAGATGGTAAATGCTGTAAGGCCCGATGAGTCAATCAATGGAAGAAATTTTAACAGTTTAGATGGTACTGGTCCAATGGTTTCTATGGTAGAATTAGTGGTCTCAGGAAGTTAGTGGTATAAATATATATGTTGTATGATGTTAGTAGTAGTGAGGATAAGGCCCATCAATCTAACCCTAATATATTATTTTTAAAAAAAATGCAAACAATTTTTTTGTAAAAAATGTCCAAGAGACCATTGGCCTACAAGAGCAATACAAATCATGTCCTCATAATATGTTTTATGCAGAGATCTTTTTACAAAATGATATACACAAGCTCCTTTTCCAATATTATTTCCATGCATAGAAAATATCATAGATACAAAGAGGACTCACCTAGACTCACCCAAACTCAGTGAGTCCCAAGGCGAGCAAACCCAAATGGGGCCAAAGGACTCGTGATCCAAGTACCTAGCAAGTCTAAGTCTGCTTGACTTGATGGATTCAATGAATTCCATTGGGTAGACTTGACCACAGCAGCAAGCAAGAAAATAAAAGAAATAAGGTAAACCTAATCACTTAAAATTGCCACTAAGCCTCCAAAAACACAATCATTTCATTTGCAAGCACAAATAGGAGATTTTAATATGGGATAGGCATTTCTAATGTTGACCACAATTAGAAAGGACCCTTGTTGGAAACATACCATCCCTAGGTCAAAGAAAGGGGAGTTGGTCTACACACATTGCAAAACAAAAATTTATGGGATAAGCATTAACCAATTGAATTATCTTGCACAAATACTGTGCTGAGATTTTAATATAGGGGCACTAAACAATAATTGAATAAATGTACCTTCATGGCATATGGGGACACTAAACAATATTTTCGTGATCAGAATGCTTGTGAAGTGCCTGAAATACTATCCTAGTTTAGTGATTGATTGGGTTTACCATTTTTAGACACCATTGTGCAATCAAATTTGGTTCCTTGGTTGGTAGGTCCTCGACATTCTCCATTTATTGGCATGCATCTAGGATGTGTTGGTTTTACTTCTACATCACTAGTGTGGAAAATCTTACCTAATGTTACTTGACACTTCCTTGTTTCTTTCTCATCTAGAAGATGACTTTTTCTTGGAAGGGGGGGGGGATGTAGTTAACATACAATACCCTTATTATGATTGGTTAATATGGTTGTATCCGACTATGTATTAATTAATTGTTGGCTTTTGGGTAGTTATATGAGTCGGTTGATAGACGTTAGTGTTCTCGTGGAAACCATCCTATCTTTTAAATACCCTTTACATAGTCAAGGAAAGTAGTCTAATCCTTGGTTGACCATCTTTGACTTCATGTGTGAATAAAGGTATACTTTTACTCCTTGTCTAGTATGCATTGATATTTATGTTATTAATTGAAGTATTAATTTTATCAAATAGAAGAATAAGTAAACAATGACTATGGTGCATGGACAGGTATTTTGAGTAGCAAAATATATATTCATAAACTTCTGAGGAAATTAAACAATGCTATATCACACCCTAGGGTTCCTAAAAATATGGACTTCCCATAAAAGTATATGTGTTTATCTCATACTACTATCCATGACAAGAAAGTTTATATGCCATTTTCAAAAGCAAATTAAATCAAGGGGATAACAAATCATTGGCCATCATTACCTTTTCCACTTGGCTTCAAAGGACTACACTAGCATTGCATTAGAACATTTCTAACAATAACATCCTTTTTACAAAGAATGAAACCATATAAATTTCTTCTAGCTTCTAGCAAAAAAGATTATTCAATGTTTAATCTAAGGAACAAAAGAACTCATAACGATGTCCACAAACGATATAGTACATAAGTAATATTAGACGTATACAAATTAACAACAGTGCCTAAAAATTAAGTGAAGAACAAAAGAACTTCAAGAGCTTAAAAATTTGCTAAATATTAAAACAAAGAATGAATAATTAGACAATGGGAACCTAAAACATGTTAAAACTAGCCATAAGATCGAAATGCAAATACTAATAGTTATGATATAAGAGCAACATAAGTTACATAACTAATAGCCATGATGCAAAAACAACATACCAACAACCAAATCAAATTTTCTATCATACTCACCTTCAAATATGGTGGTTTTCCTCCCACTGCCTCACCTCTAACAGCTCTATGGTTAGAGGAGCCCATGGTCCCCCTATAAAAATAATCAACAAAAGCTGGTTCAAATGTAATCATTCAAAATAGTCCATTTCTTAGTTAAAAGAAAAACATTTGTTACAAATGAAAGCTGAAGTCAAATGTATTGAGATCAAGTGGCAAACCAACTAAGACTTCCATAGTGGAGACTCATGTTGAAATCCCCAAGATACAAGTCGCATGCTAAAATGTCAAATGTCAAGTGTTGAGATTCAATAAACTACCACATCTAACTCTAGCTATGGCCTATCTCAATGTATGAGGCCAAACACAATTAAAAAGATCCACCTCATTCATGGCATCTAAACCAAAGGACTCCTCTCGTAAGGGGAATTTACCAAGTGAAATAAAGAGAAATTATTATTTTTAAAGTTGAGGAGGGTATTATGTAATATTGCAATCTTCTAGTAAATAACCACAATTTGCAAGAAAACTGCAAATAAGAAAAGAATCTGGCATATTTAATTTAATGGATGCAAACATGAGATTCATATTGCAAAAGTTCTCTGCACCTTCTTAAAAGCCTTTGGAATTTATTGATTGGTATTGCCTTTGACTGACAAATATTGGTTATAAATGTTTATCATTGTAGCATTACACTCGAAAAAACACAAAATTAATCCTAAACAGTCACGACCTACCAAATTTGACATGCCATTCATTAATCAATCGGCCTTTGCTCATATAAAATACAAGCAAAGACAGATTTAACATTCTTGGTATAGAGTTAAGGATAAGAGTATTTTGAATTTTCTTTAACTTTTGCTTTGAATAGATTTATTTTACAAGTTAAATATTAAACCACGATGAATTTTTTTATAATTTATACCTCAAGCAACACATGGCTGCACACTAAAATAGTAAGCCGTGTTTCATGACAGAATGACATGCCGTTTTAGGGCCACCATATGATTTTCTACATAAACTCTCTTAGGTGAAAGTAAAATAGACTCTCTAAAAAGTTCACAGTTTTTTATAATGTATAATGTCTTTTTCTATCTATAAGCACTATTTCTGACATGAAATAACAAAATTAGTTTTCCTCTCTGTTTGAAAAAATGAAATTAGTTTTCTTCTCTGTTTTTACAACCAGTATAATGTTATTTAGTCCCCAAGGTTTTGCCAATCTTTCCTGTTTTAAATCTATGTAATTAAATTCCATTTATACTTTTACAATGCTGTGTCCAAACCGTGTAAATTGAATGCTACTATGATGTTAACAATAAACTTTGTACTTGATGATTAAGATGGTTTTCACTATTTAGCAATAGAAAATTGGAAATAAGTATGTGTAAAGGCATATTTTAGTCAGTGATACAGTAAAAGAGGTCAATGTCTGCTTGCTTAATCAAAGCATTTGACATGTTTATACAAAACAAAATCTAAATTTTCACACCACACAATAGTCATCACAGATGTTATCGATGCATTGAATGCTGAGTATAACACATTCCTATAATTTGCAACAAGTGCAATCAAGAAGCCAATTTTAATGACAGATAACAAGACAAGTTATCTTTTCAGATTCTTGTCATAGTAACCATATTGAAAATGGATGAGAAATTACCAAATTAGATTCCACTTGATAATCTAATTTGTCGATGCACATGAAATCTGACTTGCTAGAGAACATGAGCTTCAAGATAAAATCTTACCATATTAAAGAAAAACTGAAAACAACAGAGGGGAAAGTTCAAAATTGTCTACATAAAGGTAAGGAAAATGATATAGATAAAAATAAGATAACCATAAATGCAATTATGAAGAAAACCTTGTAATTACCCAATACTTTAATATGAAAACACTGCGAGCAGTTAACTGCACCTCTTCATGACATTGTTAAATCATGAAAATTATAAACCTTAGCAAGGAAACAATTGCATGTGTATTTAATAGTGCTAAAGCCGACTGCAGAAGACTACAAAATTTATTCATGAAAAACAAAACTCTGCAGATGTCTTCATATTTTATTTACAAAAAAGAAAAATAAGGTATTCCTCTTTGGATAGAACAAAGATCACAGAACATGCTGAAAAGTCTATGACTATATTTTATGCAGCAAACTAAAACCTTCACATATGTAATATCAGCAGTGAAAGAAAGCAAATATTCAAGACCACAGGGCATAAGACGGGACCTTTACACAGTTGCAGATAAGGGATATAATATAGGAATTAGCTTATGGATGTTGTGGAACTTAATTTGATTTGCAAACCATAGTTTTGAGATGTGGACCTGACAGGCCTATTTTGGCCTTGGATTCTTGACCAGGCAAAATGATTACAAAATCGCATCATCAGGTGAAGTCGAACAGTGGATACAGTAGCGAATTGTTAACTAATAACTAATAACCAGATACAGATGTTACACCCCATTTCTTTGCTACCAAGTTAATTAATAACCAGATACAGATGTTACGACTAAACTAGCTTTCAATCTATCCTATCTCCTCAAGATTAACAGAGCATGAGGGCATAGGAGCGGGAATGGATGGTTCGATCACTTGGTCGAATTAGTCCCCCAAGATGCATCTCAAGGCTTTGAAGTTCCAGATCCGTACTGAAATCAAATCCACACAAGTAATCCTTAAGATAATTTATATCTCAGGATTCCCAAGGAGGTAGCAAGACCTTTCCAAGGTGTAGGCTGAAAAGTAAATCACGAGAAACAACAAAGGGACGATAATCTAATCTACTAAATTCCCAAGGAGGCACCAAGGCCTTTTCGAGGTGTAGATTGAAAATAGATTATTGGATACAACAAACAATGATAAAACTTTGATACTTTAGATCAAAGGCATGGTAACTCTCCTGATTTATTTTCTCAATATTCCACCAAATATTACACATTGGGACAGCAACTTGTGTCAAGAAGCAATGACACATGAGGTGATCAAACCAAGAACACATGAACAAAGATTGGACACACCTATCTAAGTAGAGAGCACAAGCTGTACTTGGTGCTTAACTACAACAAATACGATCCAAGAACATATACTAAGCGAACAATATGAAGGAAAAATTGCTCAGCATTTTGCTGCCATGAAGTAAAGTTACAAAATAATGAGCCTAAGGTTCTTATTTATTGAACTCAAAGGAGTAGGCAACCCTAAAATCTCCTTGAGTTAACAAACAGTTCTTGCCAATCAATTAGCAAGATTTATTCCTATGTCTAAAAGTAGGTGAGCAATCAGTTAACTGAAACTAAACAAAGAGTCAATTGGAAAACTACTTTAGTTGACTGAAACTAAACTAAAGGTGAACTTTATAACAAAGCATGCCTCCAAAATAAACATCTACATTTAGTGGAGATCTAAGATCCACAATTTATGGAAGTCAAATTAGACATCCTTAATTAGTGGGATCTGACATGCATGATCTGTGGGACCCAGAGTTAACTTGGAAAGGGGCATCATGTTCACTCCAATCACATTTAATGTCTTTCTGGAGGGTAGGACGTCCTTCTTGGGGTGCTTTACACCTCATCACCACTGGTCAACAGTGCCTCTATCCATTCGTTGACCTCTTCAGCCTCTAGGCAATTAATGCTCTGTAAGATGATGACATGGCGTTTTAGCATTACTTCGCCTGTCATGAGTTGTTGCTGATAGTCTATGCACTTGGCAGTTGCGTCATCTAACTTGGTAGACATGGCTGCAACTTTGGCCAACTTGCAACCATCGGGATTATCGAGGAATGTGTTGTGGATGACATCCCAGAATTGATTTTGCATTGTACCTAGCTCAATGTACTCTCCTCCGTCGTGTTGATATTCTATGTGAGGGAGGGATATTCCCAACGTTCTTGCGAAATTGATAATACCTGCGACAACCCGTCAGTAGTCAATCAATTCTAAGGAATTGGCATCATAGGCTTTCACCTTGTATGCCAGTTGTTCTTCCCAAGCAAAAAGATGTTGCTTGTTCTCTTCAGTGGAGACTAATTGATACGCCAATTGCAAGTCTGCAGTTGTGATTTCATCACTTGTCCTCTTCTCTGCTGCCTTTTGCTCTAACTGCTAAATCTCTAAGCTGAGTCCATGTGCTCTATCCCTCAACTGGTATAGTTCGGCCAGCATACACCATCCTCTAACAACAAATTCCTCCACTTGATCTCTCAAGTGTTTTCCATATGTCATAAACTGATGATGGGTTCACTCCGCGGGGAGATCTAGCAATTCCTGTGGCAAAGCTAAGACGTTTGAAGTGTCGTGCATTAGGCTAGAAATGTACATTCTCAATTGTTGATTTTCAACCTTTAAGGCTGCTTTGTCCTTTCCATGCTTAGCCATCCTCTCTTGCACACTCACTGAGGCAATTCCAAGAAGGTCTGCTTCCACCTGACGTGTGGTCTTTCTGAGGTTGAGCTTGGACAATGTGAAGTCCTCAACCTCTACCTCATGTATGTTTCTGTCCTCAGGTGGGGCAGCAGTCTCTATGATGAACTCATTCTCTGCATTCCTTCCTACATGTAATTGCTTCTTCAATTTCTTCGCAATCATGTCTTGTGGGACATGATCGAACCCTGTGAAGTCAACCTAGTAGGATGGCCTTTCCCTCTTCCTTCCTGGGAAACACGCAAACCAGATAGAATCCCAACTAGCCTCGCTGGAAGGAGGAATGTTGGGCCCCTAAATGCCCGATGAATGAGACTGTGCTATAGTGATGTCTCTCGGTGGAGAGTCCAATTCGATGGGGACTTGTGACTATTGTGATGGTGGTGAAGTAAGTGGCTCTGTCTCTATCACAGGCACCGTATCCATTGTTGCTTCTTCTGCTATGGGTTATGTCTCTACAGTGATTATCTCAATCACTGGCTCAGCGACAGCGGTTCCCATGACTATCTCGGGTGTGTGTGTGGCTATCTCCACATGCAACCCCTATGTTCTTCCCCTCGTGTGTCCTGACATCCGCATCCCTTTGGGAGGATTGCTCCACTGCTTCTGTCTGGGTTTCTTCCTTGAAGCGGAAGGTAGTGTAGATTGAACCGGTGGCGGCTCTGTTCAGGGAAGTACTACCTTCCTTGTCCTCTTGCTGTCTAGGTAGAGTTGACTGTTTCTGACAACTCTACTTGTTCTCTCCTCTATAGATGTATTTTCTTTTGCATACCAATCCACTCTTCTGAGTGGTTGTGAGTCCACTTGATCCACGAAGAACGAGGGGAGAATGACTTCCCCTTCATCATCAAATAGGCCCTCAATGTCTTCTGACATAAAGTCAGCAATTTGTGAGAGCCTAAGCTAGCTATAGTTCCTTCTTCATACCTCAAACTCATCGTCACAATTGACCCAATAATCTTCCATAGAAGATTCATGTGATGAGCGTTGCTCAAGATGCGCTGCATAAAGGCCTCTTGGATCATATGACCACCTCTCAATGAGATATTTGAGATTGAGTCTCACCGTTTCTTGGCTCATCAATTTGGCATTTGTCGCTATTCTACATCTATAGAGTCCCATCTGGATGGGAAAGCTCACAGCTGGCTTCTTCTTAAGGCACAGGTGAGTGTGAACTTCGGCCAACTGCCTTAGGAACTCCATGAACACCACCTTATCTAAAGGGTAGTGTGGCATCATGGCGGGGTGACCATTGTAACCATACACACGTATGTTGGTGAAAGTGGGGAATTGGATAAACCAATCCACCTAGTCCACCATTGTGTCCTTGGCTGCTGGTGATATACGCACATGCATTTCATGGTATACGCACATGCATTTCATGGTCAAGGTCTCATACAATGTGCATAATGAAGAGGTCACTTATCCGTTTGAAGTGTCGCTCTGCTTGAGTAAACTCAAGACGCGGAAAGTGTTCATGGACCTTCTACACACCTAAGGTCCCCACACTGTTTAGTGTCTTGAACTCGCCTTGGAAGGCAATCAGGTATACAAGATAGGAACACATGTGGAAACTATGAGCCTCTAGAAACCCAGTAATTTGTTGGAGTGTATTACTGATCAGGGTGGCCGAATTGTAGTGTTCTCTTCTGTTGATAATCTTGGCAATGATGTAGTACATCCACGACTGAAACTGATTTCCCTCTTCCTATCCAGTGATCCTGCTAAGTAGAGTGATCAACACTGCCTACTTGTCTCGAAATTCTCCTCGTCAAACCAATTTGGGCAAGTTGGCCTTTTTCACTTTTAGCCATCTTTTTGCCATTATTCTTTAACATTTATCCCTTGACGCTTCGAATGCTCTTTCACATTCTGTCACTGATATGACCACATTGGTCGGGCATGGTGGAATAGCAAAACATTTTTCAATGTCCTTTGGTTCTAGGCTGCAGATCACCCTCCCATCCACTAATCGGATTTCTCTCATGGTAGGATTGTAATGCTTAATGCAAGCAATTACAAGCTCCACACTCTGTAATGTGATGGGGATGGACGCAGCTTGAAGCAATCTGGATTCTTCTATGTTTTGCAACGTGATTTGATTCATGCCCTCCAAATCTTCTGAATCGACCACTAGATTCTTCTAATGTAAGTCTGTGTCAGTCATTTTTAGGAAATCATGGTACAAGGCCGTTTTGGTCTTGTATTGTACCTCGGAGTACTACATCCTAAAAAACTTAAAGATCAATTGTGCACACAACCCTGTTATGACAATTTTCGGAAACCCCTAAAAATAGCCCCTGTCGAAAAGTATTTTTCCTCGAAAAATCTGGCACATGGGTTTTGTTCGTGCTTCAATGCTGAACAAACCCAATTCCTTAGATTTTTTATTCTGAGACTTTTCCAGATTTTTGATTCAAAAGTCCCTAAAAATAGGGGCAGCAAGTTTGTTGTTTTTGAAAAATCTAAAGAGATGGGTTTTACTGGAAAATTATGTTGATCATACCCAGTTGGTCAGATCTGAAGTAGCCTGTTGTTTTCTGTGACATGCAAGAAATTTAAGACAGAAGAGAGGAAGTAGACAAGAGGTAGATTGGAAGTTATCAGCTACCTTCTTGTTAAAAAAAACTCTCTGGATTCAACCCTGAGAAATAAAACAACAACATTGTTCAAGAGCAAAACAACAAATTCGCATGGGTTGATAATGGTTAGCAATAGGTTCAAGGCATTTTGAAGGTCTAAAACTCAAGTCTTTGGCAAACAGCAATACCCAGTTTCCAATTGCAGACCTATAACAACTCACTAACAGTTGCGCAACTCTCTGCTTGGTATATGCAAATCTTCATTGGTAGTTTCCTTGGTTTCCTTCTAAATCTGGGTGAAAGTTAAAGTGTCCACACATTGTTATGTGTTTGAAAGAGCCCCTACTGCTGAGTATGCTGGTGTAAAGTTATGTTAAAAGCCAAAAGCTTTGTAACCAGCTACAGCCAACCTATAGCTATTTGAAATCTTGCATTGAGGCATTTAATATACATGTTTACACTTGATTTTGTTTATGTAATAAGACTTCCTAAGTCAAATATGACCATTCAATGAAGTATGAACAATAGTTGCTAAGCCAAAGTCCACTGCATCAGCATGTTATGACAACCTATTGTTACTTAGCAATTCTTATCAAAGTTATGACAATGATGCTAGTTATTGGCATTACCATATGTTGGGTTTGGTTGTGAATCACATTGGTTAGAAAATTTAAAAGAAAAAAATCAAGGGGTGTCATTACAGTGGTATCAAAGCACAAAACAGTCCTGCTAGCCAGTGGGTAATGATTTTCTATGAGAATCAGTGATAGAGAGAGAAGATAGCTTGAAAGGTTAAGAAAATGTGAAGAGGATAGCAGCAGGTTCAAGGCATTTTGAAGGTCTAAAACTCACTTATTTGGCAAACAGCAATACCCAGTTTCCAATTGCAGACCTGTAACAGCTCACTAACAGTTGGGCAGGACTCAGTTTGGTATCTGCAGACCTTCATTGGCAGTTTCCTTGGTTTTCTTCTAAATCTGGGTGAAAGTTAAAGTGTCCACACATTGTTATGTGTTTGAAAGAGCCCCTAATGCTGAGTATGCTGGTGTAAAGTGATGTTAAAAACCAAAAGCTTTGTAACGGTAACCAGCTACAGCCAGCCTATAGCTACCTGAAATCTTGCATTGAGGTATTTAATATTCATGTTTACACTTGATGCTGTTTATATAATAAGACTTCCTATGTCAAGTATGATCATTCAATGAAGTATGAACAATAGTTAAGCTATAGTCCATTGCATCAACGTGTTATGACAGCCTATTGTTAATTTGCAATTCTTATCAAAGTTATGACTGTGATACTAGTTATTGGCATTACCATATGTTGGGTTCAGTGGTGAATCACATTGGTTAGAAAAAGAAAACTTAAAAATCAGGCGTGTCATTACATCATGGCACATGCAATTTCTGTAATTTTTGAAAAGGAAAAATTTATATCTTTTGAGTGTACCAATTACAATTGTTTAGCATTAAAATCATGCACCATATGCTGTTAGAATAAATTATATTCTTATATTTATTTAATGGTCAATGTTGTTAGTCTTTTTTGTTGTTACTGTTTCTACAGTAACTTGCAGTTAGGTAGATACTTTTAATATCTACAGTGCTTTATGCACTCTATAAATTGTAACCTCTTTTTATGTTAATACAAGAAGTTTTTACCATTTCATGGTATCAGAGCAGAAAAAAAAGAACCCTAAAAATTCGTGGGCCTATTTGCAGCCATAATTCGAATTTTTTCTGTGCTAGGGTTTCTGAGCTTCAAATCGCGTTTTTTTTTTACCAGAAATTTCGAGGGCTTTGATCTGCAATTTTCGTGAGTATTTTCTCACAGAAAATTCGACCCTCTTGCTGCAAGTCGTGGTATTTCTCCTGCGTGCTAAAAACGCGTTTCTGGGCGAAAAAAATCTGCTTTTTTATGGGATTTCAGGTCTGAAAATCGCGTTTTTCTATAAAATCGCGTTTTTTCGCGTTTTTGCTTGATTTTGGGTGGTTTTTTTAGCAAAATCGTGGTCGCCCCTTCCTGCAACTTAGTCGCCTAGGGTTTGGCATCTCTTTTGCCAAATTTTCGTGCAGATTCGAGCTCTTTTTCTGCATTTTTTTCTGGTTTTTATGGCGGCTAGGGTTTCTGCGTGCTTCACCTAGGGTTTTGACCAGTCTTCTGAGGTCAGAAATTTTTTTCGATTCCAGATTCCTTCTGGGTTTTCCGCGATCTCAACTGGGTCGTCGTCCATTTTTTCTGGGTACCTCGTTTTCTGTGCATCGAAATTTGTGCCTCAGTTTGAGGTCGAATTTTTTTTCTGATCGCAGATTCCTTCTGGGTTTTGCGAGATCTCAACTGGGTTGTCACTAGATTTTTCTGGGTACCTCGTTTTCCGTGCCTCGAAATCCGTGTTGTCAAAATTTTCTGGGTATTCTTCCATCCTTCTGGGTTTTTATTTATCTCTTCTGGGTTTTCAGTAAAACCTCAAAATCCGTGTTCGGGTTTCTGTATTTCTGTTTTCTTTGCATTATCTTGCCTTCACCAGTTTGACCTCGAGGTACGTGATGGCATCTCTCACGAACATAATGCTCGAAAGCAGCCAGAAGTTCAACGGGAAGAATTACAACACCTGGAAGCAGCGTATGTTGACGATCTTTGAATATCGTTGTCTCGATCAGGTCGTCTTGGGGCACTCACCTCGACCCACTGTAGCCGGAAAAGATCAGGACAAATGGGATGAACGCAACCGAGAAGCCGTCATGCTCATCAAGCTATCTGTCACTGACGATCAACTGCCACAAGTGCCGTCAGGAAAAACAGCTGCTGAGGTATGGACAACTTTGAAGGATCTTCATGAAACGTCAGATAAAAGTCGTGCATTTTTTCTTAAGAACATGCTTTTTTCAATAATGATGGACGAGAAGCACACTACTCTTCAAGAGCATCTGACAAAGATCAAAGAGATTCGAGACCAGTTGGAAGCCATTGGACGAAAGATGGAGGAAGAGGACATGGTCGTCATTACTCTTAAGAGTTTGCCAAAATCTTACGAGCATTTCATTGAGACGCTCAATATTACTTCAACAAATGTTGACTTGAAGTTTCCAGACTTGTGTAACAAGCTTCTACAACAGGATCGTTGGAGACAGCAGTTTGGAAGCAGTGCCAGTTCGTCCTCCACAGAACAGGCGTTCTCAGCCAAATCTTCTGCTAAGAACAAAGGGAAGCCTCAATCTTCTCAGCCAAAAGGCTCTGGTTCTTCACAGGACAGCAAGAAGAAGAAGAACGTTCAGTGCAATTATTGCCACAAATACGGTCACATTAAGGCTGATTGTCGCACTCGGATGGCTTCTGAACAAAAGAAGCAGGGAGGATCTCAACAAAAGGCACATGTCGCTGAGCACACTGAGCAGAAAGAGTCTGCATTCTATGCATTTATGGCCAAGAGAACTGCAGATCCGGTACATTCTTCTGCCTGGTATATCGATTCCGGGGCTTCGCGGCATTTTACTCATCGTCGGGATTGGTTCACAAAGTTCGAACCCTTCTCAGATTCTGTCATTTTCGGAGGAGGTGAAGAGTACACAGTCGCTGGTAAGGGCACTGTCCAGATTCACTCAGGGGGAAGAAATCTACTCTTTCTCAATGTCTACTATGTTCCCGGCATGGAACATAATCTCCTCTCCGTCAGTCAGATCATGCGGCATTCTCCCCAGTTGGATGTTGTTTTCAGCTCGTCCACCTGCAGCATCGTTGACAGGGAGACTCGTACTACAATTGCTATGGGACTTGAGGATCACGGTCTGTACAGACTTGCTGATTCTGGTGATTCTCAAGAGCACGCTCTCGCAGCCCGAAGTACAACCATCAGCAAACTTTGGCATCAGCGTTATGGGCACTTGAATGTCCACTACCTCTCTCAGTTATCTCGGGAGGGTCTTGTTGCTGGTCTACCTGAGATCCAAACTACAAATCATGGAGTTTGTGGAGCTTGTCAAGCTGGCAAGCAGCATCGGACACCGTTCTCGGATGGTGATTCTTGGCGAGCCTCCAAGGTACTTCAACTGGTTCACGCTGATGTATGTGGGCCAATGAATACTCCTTCTGTTACTGGGTCCAGGTATTTTTTATTGTTTGTTGATGATTTCAGTCGGAAAATGTGGGTGTATTTTCTGAAACAAAAGTCAGATGTGTTCAGCACATTTCAGCAGTTTAAAGCCTTAGTTGAGAAGGAATCCGGTTCTCACATTGTTACTCTAAGGTCAGATAATGGGGGGGAGTTTTGTTCAGCTGACTTCTCTTCTTTTTGTGCTACACACAGCATTAAGCGTCAACTCACTACACCACACACCCCTCAGGAGAGGTAGATTTAAGAATCAGCTACCTCTCTGTAAAGTACAGAAATATGGATTCAAAATGAGAAATAAAGCATAAATACACTGCAGAGCCTCCTGAATCTTCACATGGGTTGGCCGTTAAGAAGATGACTCCAGAAGAAGCCTGGTCAGGACGCAAGCCTAAGGTGGGCCATTTGAAAGTCTTCGGTTCAACCGCTCATGTATGGATTCCGGATGCCAAACGTGCCAAGTTGGACTCCAAGAGCCAGACACTTATGTTTACTGGCTACAGCGACAATCACAAAGCCTACAGGTTGGTTGATGTGGAGACAGGTCGTCTCATATTCAGTCGTGATGTTGTGATTGATGAGACTACTGGTCCCTTTGTTTCTACAACAAGTCCTGCGGATCAACCTACGAAGGTTCCTGATAAGGGTGTTCGTCTTCCTCTTGGTTCCCATGATGGGAGGGCTTCAGAGCATTCTGACTCTGAAGATGAGGAGTCTACTGGTCCTGAGCTTGCACCACCTGACTTTTCTCAGGACTCACATCCAGATGACCTTGTTCCAGACATCCCAGACAACCTATTGTTACTTAGCAATTCTTATCAAAGTTATGACAATGATGCTAGTTATTGGCATTACCATATGTTGGGTTTGGTTGTGAATCACATTGGTTAGAAAATTTAAAAGAAAAAAATCAAGGGGTGTCATTACAGTGGTATCAAAGCACAAAACAGTCCTGCTAGCCAGTGGGTAATGATTTTCTATGAGAATCAGTGATAGAGAGAGAAGATAGCTTGAAAGGTTAAGAAAATGTGAAGAGGATAGCAGCAGGTTCAAGGCATTTTGAAGGTCTAAAACTCACCTCCTGGGAAGAAACCTATCAGTTGCAAATGGGTTTACAAGGTCAAGTATCATGCCGATGGTACTCTGGATAAATACAAGGCACGATTGTTGCTCGGGGATTCACACAGCGGGAGGGCATTGACTACGAGGAGACTTTTGCTCCTAGCCAAGATGAGCACCATTCGTCTTCTTCTCGCTATTGCAGCCCAATTTGGTTGGACAGTTCATCAGATGGACGTCAAGAGTGCCTTCCTCAACGGTGATTTGCAGGAAGAAGTCTACATGACACAGCCTCCTGGTTTCAAGGTTGCCGGCAAAGAACATCAGGTGTGTAGACTCGTGAAAGCGCTCTATGGACTGAAACAGGCTCCCCGTGCATGGTATTTCAAGATTGATCAGTACTTGGTTGATCATGGTTTTCAGCGCAGCCCTTCTGACAGTAATCTGTATGTCAAACACTCTGGTGATGATATTCTATTTCTTGTTGTCTATGTTGACGATTTGATCATTACTGGTAGTTCAACACATTTGATTGCGGCAATCAAACAAGCTTTGTGTCAGGCTTTTGACATGACAGATCTGGGGCTTCTCCATTATTGTTTGGGTATTGAAGTTTGGCAGACCAATGGTAGCATCTTCATCTCTCAGTCAAAATATGCCAGAAGTTTGCTTGACAAATTCCGAATGCAGGACTGCAAACCTGCTTCCACACCCATGGAGAAGGGGCTAAAGTTATCAGCCAACTCTGATTCACCTCCAGTCGATGAAACGACATTCAGGCAACTAGTGGGCAGTCTCATCTATCTCACTACCACTAGACCAGACATCAGTTTTGCCGTGAGCTACATCTCTCGCTTCATGACAACTCCTAAAGTTGATCATTGGATTGCAGCAAAGCGAGTGCTGAGATATGTTAAGGGCACTTCCGACTATGGCATTCTGTATGGCAGATGCAAAGATCCAAAGCTGATTGGTTACACAGACTCAGATTGGGCAGGTTCAGTGGATGACAGAAAATCTACTTCTGGGTATGTATTCAGTTTGGGTACAGGTGCTGTAACATGGACCAGCAAGAAGCAACAGGCAGTCTCTATGAATATCGAGGAACTGTTAAAGCAGCATGTGAGGCAGTTTGGCATAGGATGCTTTCTGACATGCACATGTCACAAGCAGGACCTTCTCCCTTGTACACAAACCAAGGGTGCTCAGGCCAAAAATTTTCCATGAACGTACCAAGCATGTTGAGCTTCATTGTCACTACATTCGCCAGCTGGTAGAAGACGGATCAGTTCAGCTGCAGTATGTTCCGACGGCGGATCAGACTGCAGACATTCTCACCAAGTCTCTGAGCCCCGATAAATTTGTAAAATTCAGGGGGCAACTTGGTGTTGTTGACGGATTGACCATTAAGGGAGGGTGTTAGAATAAATTATATTCTTATATTTATTTAATGGTCAATGTTGTTAGTCTTTTTTGTTGTTACTGTTTCTACAGTAACTTGCAGTTAGGTAGATACTTTTAATATCTACAGTGCTTTATGCACTCTATAAATTGTAACCTCTTTTTATGTTAATACAAGAAGTTTTTTACCATATGCAATGCGAGTTGTTGGCTCGAACTCATCAAGCACTCACCCAAAAAGTCACAAAAATTTGTCATCCACTCTTCTGCAAAACTCAAGAAGTAAATGGCAAAAAAAAACTGAAGATGCAACAAAACTGGTGAGCACTTGGCATCGAATATTCAAACTATGGTTGGAATTAACCTCACAGTAACATATTATTCTTTATACTATGGTTTTGTGGCTTGTTTAAGCATTCACTATGTGTAGTAGCATGTTTTGGAGTATAAATTGAAGGATGAAATTGATGTAGACATGCATGCGGACATGTTTAACATTTGCAAAAGGAATTTAAAGTGCTAAAAATCAGCCATAATTGTTTTACTTACATCTTAGCTTAAATTCTTTAAAAAGTTGTCTCGATATTTTGACATAGAACTTGTGAACATCAAGTCTTCCTAAAAAATGTCGGCATTAAAGAGACCTTCAATGAATAATTTACTAAGCTTACAGATCAATATGTTCAAACCTACATTTCCCATTTATGGGCTTTCTATGTTGAACTCGTATTAAAGAGAAAATATAAGATGGCCACCCCTACCACCTAGATACTACAAGTTGAACTTCAATCAGGCATCACGAGGGAACCAGCCCCTTAAGCACACAGTGTGATAAGAGATAAGAATGGCAATGTAATTAAGGCGACTTCCATGAAGCTCCCACCAAGCACCAACAATGAAGAAAAACTTTCACTCTCCTACTCAGCCTACAACTAGTAAAATCATCTAGTCTAGATGCAAATGATATAGAGGGAGACTCTTTGTTTGTCATCCTCAGCATCCAAAATAAAAGATCAAAAAATAGGACAATCAACAATATTTTATCAAAAGCATGGACTGTACTAGACTCAAAAAACAATTTCAGAAATAAACCATTGCGACCGTGAAGGCAACAAGGTGGACAATTTTCTATTCAACCAAGGGATCAAAAATTCAAAATAGATTAAAGATTGGTCATGAGAAATCATCTCAACGAGTGGCTTGGGGCCTACCAGTGTGACCATGAAGCCAACAAGGTAGTCAATTTTTTATTGAACCAAGGGTTCGAAATAGATTAAAGCTTGGTCATGAGCAATCATCTCAATGAGTGGCTTCGGGCCTAAGAGTGTGTGGGATTAATCACACACATATTAATCCACACTTAAACACATACAAACAGCACCGACAAATTTATTACACTTCATGCGACATGAGCCTTGCCATTTTATCAATGCAACCAAATGCCACCTCCACTACATTCTATTTGACATTCTTGCCTCATTATTTGGCCTACATTCAATTGCATATTGCAGCAATGGACACAACAATGAAATTACTTGGTGAGCCACACCAAATAATGTTCATAGGAAATATAACTACCCTAAGGATGAAACAAATCTTCTCCTTCAAAGGTTGCAATATAGTAGGCCCAATAAAGGAGATTTTAGGAAGGGACTTTGTGGAAGATTGCACGACATTAAGTAAATTCTGAGTTATCATCCAAATTTGTCTCAAATATTCTATTGATCACTAGCAACAAGGCGACAGTAAAGGTTCTTGGTAGGCACTATGTATGGGAAAATGGTCAAAAGTTTGTCCATAATGGTCGCAAATACCAACTAGGCTCCTCACATCTTTTCTATCATGGGTAGGGAATTTGTGGCCTTGCATTGACGGAGACAATATAGGAGATAGAGGAGAGAATGGCAGCCCTAGTGCATGAGGTAGCTACAATTCAAGAATTCCTCACAAATAGAGTGAGATTCTACAAACCAAAAATGGATGTAATGGGTCTTCTAGAACCTTTCAAATAGAGCATATAGCAAGAAATGTTCAGCATGTCAAGGGCAGAGAAAGCTATCAAATTCCTCCTACACAAAGCTAGGTTAATCAAGGTTGTGAATAGAACCATAGGCAAAACTTCATCGAGCGAGAGGTGGAAGATGATGAAAATGCATAATATATCAGCATGATCAAAGAAAAACTATAACATTCTATCAATACATCTTGTTTGTCTGAGGTATTAGGAAGTACTCTTTTATAGTGTGAAACAGCCTTCTATTATTTTCCACTATGTTCTCATAGGTCCCCTATCCACAAGGAACCTACATAAATTTTGATATTAGGCCCTAACCCTCATTTCACTTATCAATATATATATATATATAAACCTGCATTGTAGATCACACCTGGTATATAACTTTACGTTATAGGTTGCCGCTATATTTCATATTAACTAATAAACTTTCATACACACAATTTTACCATACTAGTAACAAATTCAACATGCTAATATACCTTCTATTATTTTCCACTATGTTCTCATAGCTCCCCTATCCACAAAGAGCCTACATAAATTTTGATATTATGATATTAATGAAAATGGTGAAGACCCTACCCCTCATTTCACTGATCTGTATATATATAAACCTGCATTGTAGATCACACCTGGTATATAACTTTACGTTATAGGTTGCCATTATATTTCATATTAACTAATAAACTTTCATACACACAATTTTACCATAATAGTAACAAATTCAACATGCAAATCTATGATTAAATTATATTTGGATGTCATGAAACTCATTTTTACATAAGTGTGTATGCATTCACATCCATGTCGATGCTTTCTATGTTCTTGAATAACAGACATTTATTTATCAAGGGTAGGCTTCAAATTACACATTTAAATTCTCTTTGGGCATTGCAGTTCTTGAAGTTCACTTGTCGTTTCTTTACAAATTAGTTTTCATATCTCAAGTTACTAACACATTCTGCAACATATTTGCTATCAAAAAAAAAATTATGCTTTCAAAAAAATGGACCTAGGTTATAGACGACTACAGTTTAATATATGATATTTTTAATAAAAAAAAAGACATTTCATGGATAGAATAAGCAATAAAATAATGATCTCTGAAATTTCAGTCCTTAATCTGCTTTATTTCGCACTAAAACTTTGTTTGTCAATTCTATTATATTGTGTTTACATGCCAAACCTAATTCAACTAGTGACACAAAATTATAAACCTTTAAATGCCAAAAAACACCTATAATGGATTTAAATACAATATCACATGCCTCGCCACATTCAAATGCCTCAAATTTAAGCTTTCTTATATAATACATTTCATAGCTTGGTTTATCCTTGAAGCCACAAACTCAACAAGAATAAAATGGTTACATAACTATGAGAAAGAGCATGAAAAAATAACTAACAACAATAGACAAGAAATATATTGTCCGTGCAATAATCATTGACAAATCCCCTTAGAAATGTGAAGACACTTTAAATGTAAGCATTCCTAAACAACACATATCATAGCTTGTTTCTATTGAATCCACAAGTTCAACAAGAATGAAGTGACTATATATCTATGAGAAAAAGCATGGTGAAAGAACTGACGACAAAAGACAAGAAACACATTGTCCCTGCAATGCTCATTGACAATTCCTCTAAGAAACGTCAAGGAATGCAGATCATCATGACTAAAACAAAATATGGACAAATTCATTTGGATTCATCACGGAGCTCATAATCAAAACAACTGAGATGAGAAGAAGAATATGAACCATTTTGCAATAGAATTTTCTTTGCTTCCATCCATGCCTTGGCCACTATCAAAAATTGATATCTCCTGATTGGCTATTTTGACACTGTAAAAACAAACTTGAAATTGTCAGCCAAGCTAAATGTTATGGATATGAAAAACTCTCTCTGAAATGAAATTCAATAACAGTATGAAATTAAACATCATTCCTACCACAATACAACTTTACAACTCTCACTTTCATATCATGATGAGTTTGTCTTCATAAGGATTGAAGGCTGCTGTCCATAGAGAGCTATCACAAAAATTTAAAACTAAATAGTACTATCACAAACATCTAATTGAACTCAAATCCATTAAATTTGTTAAAACCAACAAAAATACTTCAGAGATACTTTGGAAAAAATGTCTGTTGCTGTCACTTCCCTAGCACGCTGCTGCTCACTCTCTTCCAGCCTCACTGCAGCATGCTTTTCATTATTTGTGGGTGAAATCTGCCATGTGGTTTCAGACCAGGCTCCTTCACAGTCAGCTGCACTGGGTGTTTCCTGTCAGTGCTCTCCTAGGCTTGGAGATTGTTCATTTGCTGGAGTTAATGGAAAATTTGGCATCAAATGTGCTCCTATCCTTTCATCTGATTTGGTTTATGCCGATAACTCGTGTTGTTCACAAGGAAACTGCAATCAATGCAGCTCATGATTCGCCTGTCCTTTGTAGCTCTAGGGTCCCATGTTTGGTTACTAACTCTGTTAATATTTCTCTTCTTGCACTGGGGGTGCAAGTTTTGAAGTAAGAGGAGCACTGCGCTGATTTCGGGATTGTCTACAAGTTTCAAAAACTTCACTGAGCCTCCCTACACCTGGATCTCTAAGTACTGGAAGCCCTTTCTTTCTTTGGATTTAGTCAGTTGTACCCACCCACAGGATCTTTTCATTGTGGTTTGTGGAGCTGAGGTTAATCAGGGTCCCAAGTTTGGTTCTTAACTCTGTTAATATTTCTCTTGTTGCACTGGGGGTGGAAGCCCTTTCTTTCTTTGGATTTAGTCAGTTGTTCCTGCCCACAGGATCTTTTCATTGTGGTTTGTGGAGATGAGGTTAATCAGGACTAGGAGTTCCTTCTTGAGGCAGGTCCCTAGGCTTGGAGCAAGACTCCTCTCTATTTGAAGCCCTGGCATCCTGAATTTAACCCTCTTCTGAGTCCTTCAAACTGGTTCCTGTTTGGGTTAGACTGCTTAATTTTTGCTGCACTTTGGGTGTTCAGCCCCTCCACCCCCAAAAACTTGTCAGCTATCAACAACTCATTGGGAAATTATTTTTCTCTCATGGGAACTTTGCACTCCCATCTTGCCTTCGCCTAACTATAACACCTCATTTTTGGACCATTTAATATTTTGGCTTGTAATCATTATGAATTAATAACAGTCAGCTGTCAAGATATGACAAATTTGTTTTTTGGATATTACTTGCATTAGATAGAAATTATTAGTCTCTTGTTACCAAAACTGATCTGTGACTGCATGTTATTTACTTACAATATACCATTAAGTGATGTAGTTGGTGTTGATATTAAGATCCAGATTCCTATATGTTTTTCATGATGTAGACTTTATGAATTTTTTACTACTTAACTGTTTGACTCTTTTGGTTGTGCACGAGGTTCGTCCCTAATAAGGGAGAGCATCATGAGGGAGGACGCTGCCACATTAGTGTAGCACCAAGGACAAAAGACTTGACCCATTTGCAAAGGATTTCTCTATTTCATCCTTGCAATAATCTGTTGTATTGATTGCAATCTTTGGTCAATTTGTTGTACCCAAACCAAATTTTTTACTTCATTAAGGCATTTTGCTTAAAAGAGTCTAAACCTTCTTAAAATGATGTCAAAACATAGTTTTTGGTCAAATCAAGTATGGACTTTGAGTCAGTTTGGTGTCAAGAAGATACTAGTGAAATTTGGAAAAATTGAAAATTATGGTTTCAAGCACCCCTATTTCAGGGCGCGAAACCCTAAAAATTGAAACTTGTCAAAATTGGCTGAAATTAATTTTGATTGGCTTATTTCACATCACGATCACAGTGGTTAAGTCAATTTCAGTTAAAAGTCAGTTTAAGCCTGGTGGGTAGTTTTCACTTTTTCAGGAGAAAAGTTAGGATCTTCGGGGTCGTCAATGGTAGTTGGCCAGTATCAGGTGTCAAAATCTAAGCCTGAAACTCAAAGCAGAACATTCTATGATGAAGGATGCTGAAAAGATGCTTCACGGCGAAGGAGATTTTCACATGGCAAAAATTGGCAAAAAAATATTCCAAGTCTGGAAACATTTCACTTTGTAACATTGGAGATGCTTGCGCAATCAACGTGCAAATCAACTTTATAGTGTCCGTACATGTGAAAATGGTGAAATACAGTCGCACACACGCGTCAGCGGCAGTGATGCTACTACGTGGTCAACTCAGTAGCCAACACGGTGTTTGCAGAGTGCAAAATGGAGGAAAACATCAAGTCCTAAGCAAATCTGCTACCCTATAGCTCAAGGGTGCCCTTCAATTCGGAGGCTCAAATTCAACTGTTTTTGGTTGCAGATACATTCATCCTCTTCGGTTTTCAGTCAACTTTTCAGCAAGCTATCAAGCGAGTCCATCTGACTTGCGGAACTCCGACAATCGTAGGCTGAAGCAGACACGACGGAGAGTTTACACATCACAAAGACAGTCAAATTTGCAGTTTTTGCACCCCTATAGCCCAGGGTCACCCTTGAATTAGACCTATCAGATGATGGAATTTGTAGAATCCGTTAAAGGGGGATCTTTTATGATTCAACCTAGCTTCGCGATGCATTTGTTCGCAAGATCGTCAGATATGCTAAGTGACCGTGGTAGTTGTTCCAGCAAGCACGTAAAATAGAGGGTAAATAAAAGTAGAAATATCAAACTATACCTCTATAGGCCAGGGGCACCTAGCCTTTTGGCCAGCTAGATGAGGTTTCTAGCAGTCGTCGTCTTCACAAGACTTGTGCGGAATCCTCCTAGCTATTCAGTGAATCCAACCGTCAACCCTCAGGGTTTGTCAAACGCTTGTGAGTGAAGGATCATTGGAGATTACTGAAGAATGAAAACAAGCAGAAAAATGGCTAAGTATGGAATTTACATACTCCCTTGAAAAAGGTGCCCTTCTATTGGAGGTCTTAGAAGCAGTTTTCTCACTTCGTCACTTCCAGGAACATCTCTTCCAAGTTGTTCCATCTTCGTGATGAGATCAACGGCGTGCGCATCAGAGCAATCCAGCTCCCAGTGTCAAGGGTCAAAGTACAGCGTTCAGTTGAAAGTTGCAAAATCATTCTCAAAATGGCAATTGCGCCTCTACAGGCCAGGGGCGCCCTTGCATTTGAGGGCCTTAAATTCACTTTCAGACGCTCTGCATTTAGTCATTGTTTGCGGAATTCTTCTGACTACACGATGGATCCAACATCCAGTCGACGGGAGTCATCTTTCACCGGCAACAGCAGATTGAAGCACGAAATGTCAAAGTCTGATGGCCTGTACATTATTTTAATAAAAGGTGACTTTTATTTTGAGGCACCAGACGTGGTTTTTAACACTTGTAGCTCCTAGCAGACATTTCATCAGAGTAGTTCTAGCTACGCAATGGATGTGTCAACTCAATTCCACCATCAACCGGGCATCCAAAAATCAAAGCTCAACAGAGGCAACCGTGACGTTTTCAATGAGCTACAAAATGGGAAGTTAGCTAAAAATCTCTACTTTTGAATGGGTACGCCTGGAGAGTCAAACTTGGACTTTTCAGAATCAATAAAATATTCTAAACAAACCCAAAAGGAGAGATTTTAGTTAACTCAATTAAATAATATTAAATTTTCAGTTTTAGCATGCTAGCTTTAATGGGGCGATTTTCCTCAATATTTTAATATTGGCGCCTTTTTGAGACTCAATTTGCAATTCGCATGATGAGTTAAAGCTAAATATTTTAATATTTTTAATATTTTAGAAACTCCAAGTTAGTTTTTGTTGAACAAAGTGAGGTCCAATCAGATAATTCCTTTTCAAGTCAAGGTTTCTTCTTGCAGTTGGCGCCATAAACCTCAAAATTCTTTATTTATTGCAAGGTGGCGTCCATTTCTCTCACAGCAGGTTGAAGAGCAAGCGAATTTCTTCATTGAGCAAGCAAATTTCGTCAACAATCAACATTCGAAGGCACTCCAGATATTGTTTTTCAGATTTCCTTGCAGATACAGGTCCAGATTAATCAGCAGACTTCAAACAAGCATGGTGATTTTTGCAGAAGCAGAACATAAAAACTTCTATCTTCTATCTTAATTTCTTCTATTCTCATCTTAGGTTTTCTTCGCATGTCCAAGATTTGGCGACTTTTGACAATTCTAATCGTGTGGGTTGGTTGTGCACGGCTTTCTCTACAAAACCCATGAGCTAGAATTTTTCAAAAGAAATTGCCTCGAAGCTTCAATTCTCGAATCTTTGCTTTTCTCGACTAAAATTCCTTTGCATGGTAGAGTAGAAGCCGAGATTTTTTGAAACGGAGGATCTGGTTTGTCTAGAGTAGAAGTCGATTTTTCGAAACAGAGGATCTGGGTTGTCTTAGAATCATCTTCTGAACAAAACCCATATTTCAATTTTTCTCCAAAAAATTGCCCCTCGCAGCCCCTACTGCCCCCAATTGCTTTTTTCGGAAAAGTCCTTGCATGCCAAGCTAAAAGGTGCTTTTTCAGAATTTTGACGTTGTCGGTTGTCTTAGAATCATTTTCTGCACAAAACCCACGTCTCAGATTTTTTTGTGAAAATTGCCCTCGGACAGGCTATTTTTAGCCTCACCAGGAGACATTTTAGCTTTCCAGAGAAAGTTGTCAAAACATAGTCAAGTTTACAGTCTACAGGCAAGTTTTTCAAAATGCAGTACACAGATCAAATTCAAGACTAACTCAGTCTTGGTTCATGACTTCATCGGAACGGTTGACACGGATTTGCATAAAGTGCTTCCAAAAGCTATCTTGGATCCGATTAAGATAAATCATGCAATACTTCAAAACATCGAAGAGTCTGGGTTGCTAGAGGTGGCTTCACTCCCTATTTCAGTTCAATGCATAGAATTCGTGATGTCTTGTGTGAAGCATTACAATTCTACTACTCGAGAAATTCAGTCAGTGGATGGACGGATGATTTGCAGTCTCAAGCCCCAAGACATTGAGAGGTGTTTTGGTATTCCTCAACATCCAAATAGTTTGGTCATTACCATGGATCAGTGTGAGAAAGCTTTCAATGTTGATAAGGACGTGTGTCAAAGCAAAATGGCAAAAAGGTGGTTGAAACAAAAGAAAACTAAATTGCCACACAATGTGGGTCACGTAGAGTTCAAACATGAGTAGGCGATTTTGATCACTCTTCTTAATCAAGTTTCCAGTCATGCAAATGCCAATAAGTTCCAGCCTTGGATGTACTACATCATTGCTCAAGTTATTTCCAGGCGGGAGCGTTATGACTGGGCCTCTTTGATCAGCGACATCCTCCACAAGCAGATTACCAGTTTCCTAGTCGCCCACCAATTTCATATGTGTTTGTATCTCGTATACTTGATTGCCTACCAAGGTCAATTTAGAGGATTGAACATAGTGGGGATTCTCAGTGTACAGAAGGTTTATCAATACTATGACCAACTTGAGTTCACAAAGTCCAAGCAACATTTCAAGCGTGTGCAAGAAGCATTCTTGATGTACACAGTGAGGAACCTAGACCGGGAATTGCATGTTTGTATCTTAGCGGTTGCCAAAGCAGCGATGGTAGAATGGGCGGACTGGTTCATTCAGTTCTCTACCTATACCTACATCTGCGTCTACGGATATACAGGAAATCCAGCTATGCTACCTCGTTATCCTTTGGATAGGACGATTTTCATGGAGTTTCTGAGGCAATTGTACGATGTTCATTCACGTTTGCGCCACAAGCATAAACCAGTTGCCAACTTTCCATTGCAAATGGGAATCTACTAGTGCAAGACAGCAGTTAACACCAAGGCTATAGGTCATGAGTTAGAGGGATTTAATCTCAAGTACCTCGTTGATGCACGCACATATGACCCTTGGGGTTGTTATTCAACACGCCTTGGCGGTCGCCCTTACCACAAACCTACTATGGAGGATTACTGGGTCAACTGAGAGGATGAGTTCAAGGTGCATTGACGCAATTACAGCAGGTTCACCCTCTCACAAATTTTTGTCTTCATGTCAGAGGATGTGGGAGGATTGTCAAATGATGATGGGGATGTACTTCCTCAATTCTTCAAAGAACAGGTTGATACGCAGCCACTTCCAGCTATCGATTGGTTTGCCAAGGAGTTCTCATCTATCAAAGAGAGATCAAGTAGAGTCATTCAGAACGGTATACTCTACCTAGATAGCAAGAAGACAAGGAGGGCTCATTTAGTTGGGTAGGAAGAGGAGGCAACCATCTTACATACTTGATCATTCATATTTTGATCATGTCTACTAGGATGCCCCAGATAAGAGAATAAAGAAACAAGTTCATGTAGAGAGGAATGCTGATAAGGAGATCACAATAGAGACCGATGCACCTCCAGAGGGTAAGAGCTTGAACGAGATAGAAGTTGAAGACTTCGACGTGATAAAGGTCAACCTTGGTAGGAGCACACTACAAACAGAGGGTGATTTCCTTCAGGTTGCAACGGATAGCATAAAGGATAGGGTGATAAAAGACGGGGAAGACAAGGAAGCCCTCAAGGCTGAAATCCAACAGCTTCGTCAGTATATCTCTAACCTTGTGTATAGAACAGAAAATGTCACCGCTTTACTCCCACCGATGCTAGAGTTAGCAGCAGAGCAGAATCAACTTAATCAGTTGGTTGTATACTAGAAGCGCTTGGTAGACTGGGAGAAAGAGTTCATCACAAGGGGCCACTTTGTACTCACAGAGATGTATCAATTGAGGTACAATGCCTGTGAACTCCATCTACGGATTCAGGATGAGGAGCGAGACTTTGCGGTTGACAGACCCAGAGATGAAATCATGATCTCTCATCTGAGGACAGCATACGACTCAGTCACCGACGAAGAAGATAAAGAAGCTATTTTTACTTGGAGGATACAATTGATCTTCAATGCAAAAATACAGGATACAATGGCTTCAAAGTTGGCTGAGAGCAGAGAACACGTGACTAGTGCACTTCGGTACGTGAGAACTTTCGTGTCTCGAGTTCCTTGCCAGTATCAGCGTGAGGGTGATGAGTACGTCGAACTTACCGATGTTCAGTCAGAGTTGCAGGCGCTCATCCATGGTATTTTCAGTGGGGATTCTGTTGGCTGTAAGTTAAATCAACTTACAGTCATGTCAGCGTTATTTGATGAGGCGTTAAGAGTAGAGGAGCGGTTCACACAATGTGTTACTGCGAGATGCGTCAGTGGAGGGGTTACTTGCTCGAGATGAGTGAACTCCAAATTAGGGCGTCCCACCTTTTTCAGGTAGACATCAGGCACAGTGGTTAACTCGATGCTTCTTTCCGAGTTAACTTGTTCCACCTTTCATGCTGTCTGTCTTGGAATTGTCAATGTACATTTGGAGTTTTCACTTAGTTTTCATTTCAATAAGGACGTGCATGCTTCCAAATGTCCATTTAGTTTAGTCTTGTTTCGGTTAACTGATGGTAGTTTTCCAGTTAATTGTATAGTTTCTTTTATTTAGGGTTTAGCAATTAAATCTTGCATGCTTGCAACACTGTAGTTGACTCAAGGTGATTTTAGGGTTCCCTACACCTTTGATGTCTATAAATAAGAGCTTTTTGCTCATTTGTAATTAACTTTTGCACATAATAGCATACAAGCTAAGCAACCTTCCTGTAGTATTGCTATTTTGTATCTGTTCAACGAACTTTTATTGTGATAATAAATAACTGTGCAGCCTTACCTAAATGTTATTATTATGGTACTTGTTCACCTTAGTTAAATGGAGTGGGCTAGTTTAATCGTTTATTCTATGTGTGTCTTGCCAATGCAATTTGCTGTCCTAGTTGGCTTTCTTATGTTATGTTTAACAATCTTTGTTTCATATCTACACCTCGGATAGGTGTTGTCACCTCCTTGGGAATTTAGAAGTGAGGATTGTCGTTTAAATGTTGTGCTAATAATCTTTCTTTCAGCCGACGCCTCGGATAGGTGTCGTCATCTCCTTGGAAATCCTGACTTAATCGTAAAACCATTCTTGCTCCTTTTTCCTCGTGCTTTGTTTTCTTGAGGAGAATTGGATAGATTAAAGCTTTTAGTTTAGTTGTAGTTAGAGATCTGCGAAACCAGAAAATCCTTAGCTACAACGTTCTTAGTTTTCTTAACCTTGTGCCTCTTCCAGCTAAGACAAAAAGATAGGAGTTAGATTACTTTACTTTTTCACGCAAATCAGCAAAAGAGGGAGCTTCCCCTCCTAATTTGAAAAGCAATCATTACACACTGTGCATAGCTGTTCATACCAACTCACACTCCAAAGGTGCTAATTGTTACGCCAACACAATTTTTAAAGGGTAACCAATTCATTTTCTTTACGAGTTCAATGATGGATGTTGTTTGTTGTTTCTACCTAAAAAATTGATGTTGTCAACATTTACTTGGCTTCATGGTTGTTCAGTCATTGATTTATATTGTTTATCGATTGTATGCCCTTCTGTGGAATGGATTTTTTTTGTGCTCATGTTCCCATTTCTTGTATTCTCTTGTAAGAGCTCATAATACTAGACTAGAGGATATTTCAAAAACATTTTGAAATAGCTTTACTTTTTGGGTGAATTTTTTTTTAAATGGTGAAAAATAAAAATAGGCAAAATGCCCTAGCAAGGTAGCCACAAGCATTACCCAGCCAACCTTATAGGGCATTAAAGGGAAGCAATTGCCCATCATTAGAAAGGCATCATTTGGAGGGATTTTACCTAAACCCTAAATGTTTTGCAATTTTTGATGGAGGTGGTCAATATTTAAGCTCAATTGAGCAGGACCACATGGAAAGAAAGTTTTGTAATGGTAGCTCACATCTGTTATGCAAGTGGATTAATAGGTTCTTTATATTTTCGAATTAAATCACACCCTAAATGAAGTAGAAACCAAAATCCTAGAGTCTCAACAAGAGGTGAATCATGAACCCAAACCTTGAGGCATCATGCAACAAATTTAATAGTGCCTTAGTAGACCCATCATTGAGATACTATATTGATTTTATATTGTGATCAATGAGGCAAGGTCGACACCAAGGATTTGATATCACACTCAACATGGCAAGGTGGACACCATTGATATACATTTATGAAAGAATATGAGAAATTACAGAAACGAGTCAAATCTTGCTTCTATTTCTACAAAGCCTTGGCCAAGGTAGTATGCTTTGAAAATATTATCTTTTGATTTTTGTGTTATATTAGTCATTTGCATAGGACTCCAATCTCTCCCTTGGTCATGTCCCCATTTTCAAAGTGATCACCTAATGTTGTTGGTTAGCCTATCCTATTCCCGTAGTTTAAGCCGGAGGGCTAAGGGAATGACCTAATTGATTAAATATTATTTTTAATCAATTTTATTGGGCAAATTGATTTTTTTATGAGCCATTTGGTAAAGGAGAAATAATTTAATAAATGGCTAAGGAGGTGAGCGACCCAGGAAGGAGAAAATAAAGGATTAAAAATGACTTTGGGTTTTTTTTTTAATGCCAAGGAAATAAAAAAATCAATAAATCCAATTAATTTTCCTTGGAGGAAGACGACCTAGGAGAGGTCCTAAAAATGAATTATGAAGCCCTAGAAGGTGGTCCCCCAAGTGGAGAAAAAAATTTATATATATATATATATTCTTGGCACCTAGAGGGAGGTCAGCCCTATGGGAGAAAACAATAAAATAAAATAAAAGGAATTTACCAAGAGGAGGTCAGCATTGAGGAGTTTATTTTGGAGGGCTATAAATAAAAGGTGTTCTCAAGTCATATGATCATCATTCGCATAGAATTTTTTCGAGTTTTATCTCATTCGGCTGCAATAAAAAAATCAATAAATCCAATTAATTTTCCTTGGAGGAAGACGACCTAGGAGAGGTCCTAAAAATGAATTATGAAGCCTTCATTCCAAGGACAAAAACCCTTAGGAATGTGGAGAGTTGGACAAAACCCTAGCTCATCCTTGTGGAGGTCTCATCACAGAGACCTAATTGTACTTCATTGGCGTCATTTGGAGGAGATGAACTACATTGCATATTCAGATTTGAAGATCTATTTTGGAGCAGCACCTTGGTGGCAATTGTGGAGATTGTTGCATTAGGGTTTCACCCTACCTTGACTGCCACACTTGGGCAGATTTGGAGTGCCCATCCTTAGGTCATTTTCACTTGTTTTGGAAGCGGTTTGGAACAGAAAACCCTAGGCACACCTCTTAGAAAATTCGCCCAACTAGGGTTTATCATTTGCCTTCTAATTTGCATGTATTTGGTATGTACAAATCATACTCTATAAGTCTGATTTATAATGCAGAAATTTTGGGCATTGTTTGGCATGTTGTGCCCTAGAATCCATTGTAAAAATCAGATCAGAACTTTCAGTTTGTAGTAGCAGGGTTTAATTCAGAAAATCAATTTATTGTTTCAATTTGGTTGCGCTACATTGTGTATTTCATTCTTGTAATGATTATCAACTTGCGGTATCATTTGCCATCATTATTTGTCATCTTTGGGTGTGTTTATGTTTGCTGTAATTATTTGTTTAAGAGCAGAAAATGAAATCCGAAATTAGGGTTTGGAGCAGAAATCTAAAGTGCAGAAATCTAGGGCAGAAATAAGAAATTTAATTCCAGAATCTTAGGGCAGATCCCACTGGGGATATTAGAGTGGTATCAAAGCAGGTTTGTCCTGCCAGCCTGCAAGCCTATTTTGGCGCATGCAGATCTACATTGGACGGGAGTGAAAGGGGCCTTGGAGAAAGAGCATGGATTGGCAACCTAAATTCTCACCCAAGGCAGAAGGCATAGATCCTATTCAAGAGCTATTACTAAAAATACGAAAGGAACAAGAAAGGTACCCATTTGAAGCTTCCAAAATTTTGGACCAATACCAAAATTTGTCAGATCATGCAAAGGTTTGTATTCTCTTTGATGTGTACTTGAAGGCACTCGAGTACCAATACCCCACAAAATAGGCCTATATGAATACATAAGGAAAATGGCTAAGGAGTAGGTCAAGGAACAAGACCCAAAGAAATCAATTTTGTTGGAGGAAACGAAGTCTGAATCAAAATCAAGATCACCAAAAGTTACCATTGAAGAAAGGATAGAAAAAAAAGAGGAATCACTTGCTTGTGATTTGCAGCCTACAAGTGATCAAGGGAAAGACAAAGATCAGTCAACATCTCTAAGAGTTTGGACTCCTAGCCGTACATGTGGAAGCCCTAAAGAGGATGAAGCCATGTTCACAAGTTCATTTCAGCCATATGAGGATATGGTCAAGCAAGAATCAACTATTGCATCTACAAGAAAACACATAAGTCTTCATGGTGACCACAAGGTTGAAGGAAATGTTGTAATAGAGTTTGCCAAACCAGCATTGATTGATCAGCTATGTAGAGGTATGAAAAAAGTGTTCCATTGCATGAGCCTAGCATTGCTTCACCAACTCTACATCTTATTGATAAGGAATCAATTTGTGATTTGGATAACTTGGATAGTGATGATGTTCATACACATGAAAGCAATACAGAAATACTGACATGTAGTGAGCAAAGTGACTTTGATAAAGTTGATTTAGCATTGCAAGAATTGAGGGATCACTTTATGATTGTGCATAGACCTCTAGACCAACAATTGAAGAGGAGCATGAATCTACTTGTGTTTTGACACCCTACTCTTATGATGATGATTCCTCTATTGTGCATGATGATGATGATGATGATGATGATGTCCTATGGGAAGAAGATGATTCTACTCACTACTATGATAATGATGCCTTGATTGAATTTGATGTTGACTTAGCCTCAAAACATGAGTTGTGTGAAAAAAGATGTCATAGAGGTAGCTGATTTTGGGAAGCCTGGTTGTGAATATAAATCAGAAAATTTGTTTGAAAATGATAGGCCCCATGGATCCCATCATTTTGGCGAGGCGATTGAAGGTCAATGAAGACATGATTATGCAGCCCTAACTCATTTTGAGAATACTCATAAGTTGATGGCAAATTATTGTTGGAGGGGTCCAGGGACATACAAGAAATTTGAAGGAGAACTATCTCTTGCAGACTTATAGGTACTCAAAGAAGCCTTGGTGGTAATAAAATCAAATTACCTACACCTACTTTCAGATAGAGATCATCTTCTCAAGCTGAAATATATTTTGATGCACTAAGAGGGAAAGAAGATGAGCTTACCTATGAGCTTAAGGTTACTATGGATTCCTTGAAGAGCACTCAAATGGCCCTTCAAGAATCAGATATTCAGGTTGATGAGCTTTGTTTGGAGTTGAGCTTGGCCCATTGTTCATCATCAACAGAAGAAACTAAGTCATCTATGGCAGCCACATCCAACGAACAACAATCCTATACGAAGAGTGTGAAGACTAGACAAAGAGATGAAGAATTTAAGGGACCCTCTTGTGAAGTTTTTAAGGATGCAAGAGACACGTACACATGAAGATATAACTTGCAGCCATGAGGCAGAAATTATGACAAATGATATGCTTGATTTTCAGTTGGACACATCCACTAGATCAGCACTTGATATAGAGCATCAAACAATGAAGGAAGAAGAGCTTGGGGACTTTGAAAACACAACACAAAGACATGAGGTAGGGTCTGATTTTCTGTTTTGCAACTGCAGTCCGTTACCTTTACATAATCATGAGAGAGCAGCCATAATGCATGAGGATGATAGTGGTACTCAAGATTTGAGGGAAGAGCCTCTTATGATGGTCAAGCACGAGGAGCACTCAGATTTGCATGGACATGAGGTGAGGTATGATTCAGAAATTTCTGTTGTACACATAGTTTGCATCATGGGGATCATGAGTCACCTCTTTTGGAGAGCCGATTGAAGGCTTAAGTCCTGGTCATGGATGAGATAGTTGAGCACACACCTTGTGGACCAATCAACAGTGATATGCATGCATGTGTAGATGGAAACATTTGTGATTCAGATCTGGTTGGGCATTTAGCCATTCTTGAGGAGCTTGAGGAGTCTGCTTGTGTTGAAGATTCCTTGATAGAGTATGAGGCCGCCCTGATTTCAGAACTAGTGACACATGTCATGGAGACATTTGATGGTGATTGGTATGTACTTGGAGGTGTAGAGTTTCAGCTGGTCTATGATCCAAGGTATGAAGATGATGTTATAGAGGTACTTGATTTTGAGTGGCATATGCTTGCGTTTTAGGTGGACTATGGTCTATGGTACAGAGATGAGCATGAGGGCTGTAATGTCCCCAATTTTGAGTCAGCATATAATTAAATAATTAAATTAATGTTGTCAAGAAAGGTTGAAATATTAAGACAACTTAAATTAATTATTGATGCAAAAGTAACTTATGTTCTGAAAAGTTAAAAATAAATTGAAGTTACTTTTTATGAGAATTCTCAAAAAGACAAAATAAAAGTGAAAAGCAAAAAGAATGAGAATTCAAACAGTCATGAGGAGTTACAAGGAGGAGGTGAATAAAAGAATGGAGGAGCTCATTGCTGGTAGGCTGGATTTTGGTTTTTGGAACAAGTTCTTGTTGGTGAACGTAGTTCACAGCCTTTCTGAGGTCGGAGGCCCTCTGAAAGAAGATTGGTTTCGGTAGTGAAAGATCTACCTCGGCTAGTAGCTGGAGAAGACATTCAGTTTTCTCACTTGGCTATAATCGATTGAAATTTTGACAAAAATTGGTGAAGTCTTCAAGGAAGACAAAATTTCGAGATTGGGTGAAAATTCAGAGTTTGGACTCTGGATTTGCAAATTAAGGTGATCAAACATTATGTTTTAGAGTTTCAACTTCTATGTTATTCAACTTATTTTCAAACCAGAATTCATACAGAAAATACCCAGTTTATCGTCATGTCAGAATTCAAATATGAACATAAACTACCACAGTGAAGTAAAATTCTGGGTATACTATAATATTATTTTCATTTGTCTAACTCTTGTTGCTTTGATATGAATCGGGTGGCCAATCATAGACAGAGGTGTGTCATATGAATCTATAGGGAAATTAATATTTTTTAGAATCAGGGTACAGATATTGACGTTAAGGGTAGGCTTGGAGTATTTGGCTGCAGTTAACGCAAACACCTCAATAACGCCCTTGAATGTATCGGGTAATTACACTTTATAGCTTTTGAAAGTGTCGAACATTGCTAAGTCGGTTTGAAAAAGAGTCGTGGTTTCAAAACAAGGAGCCACGAATTTCCCCTTTACTATTGAAGGCTTATGCGATATGAAAAGGATGGGTAGCATCTTCAGAAAAGTCTGCAGCATATGAGGTTTCTAGAATATGACGTGGCCAAGAAATTAAGAGACAGACTAAAGTTGAATAGTCGGGCTATATTCATTAAAAAACGGTTCATATTTCAAGTTGTGATTGCAAAACCGCTAGGTTGTAAATTCCTTGCAAAGCAAGTAGCGTGGTCCCTCTTTCTGGGACTCTCGGCACTTACATGAATCCTCCATAATTCCTACGTGAGCCACTTCATATCATTAGCTGATATTTGATCTGGAGAGCGATGAATAATGATTCATCTAGCCATCCTGGGAAGGAGTTAGGTAGTGGAGAGCACTCATATTTGCCTGAAGCAAAATTATCTTCAATACCACTAGCGCTGGGAATTATCAGGCATATTGATACTGCCAATATTTTAATCTCTATTGATGTTAGTGTGTGAATCAAATGTTGGACGAGAACATGTGATGACGGCAATCTTGGCAATGGATTTGCTCATCAGCGCAGGAGACCTCTAGTGATTTCATTGGCTAGTCGTTATAAGAGACAGATTATGGAGTTATTATTTATTATATATCTCATTAGACGGGTTTAGTCTGATCATCGAATGCCAAATTCAGGGACTGAAGCGGGAAATTGGAATTCAAGAGCCGTTATTATTCATCTTTATGTGTGGTTACAAACATATCCATTCATCGAATGGTCGGCTATTTCCATATCACCGCTTCCTCCTATGAAAGGGAATGCTATGTGAAAACTCTGAATGATCGATATTCTCAAAGGCAACATTGATCTCAGGTGCATAAACAATCACGAGTAATTAATGAAAGACTTGTATTAACTATTGTCACAAATATTTATTAAATAAAGTTTTGAAGATTACTTGATATATATTATTCTAAGTAAGAATATGTATATACTTCTGAGTGAATCCATCAATTCCTTCTATGTTATATGAGAACCAGTTTCCCGAATAGAAGATCTTTTCTATATGTTCAAATCTGATAAATACTCACATATCTTTGATGTTCATTAAAGACTAGTTTTGGAAATGATATTTACCTCATACATATCTTTGCAACTACGATATTGTTGTTTAATCAAACTTGGAGGCATTTTTCTGAGATAGAATTTGGTATTCTGGAATTGTGCCCTTGTATTTGGATGTCGTTTCTCAAGCATGTATATATATATATATATGTTGTTACTTAGCTTGTTGAATGGAGATATACAATGTGTATATAACTGGTTTAATTAAGTTCATTTGACAGATGTTTTCATGTTTACATAGATGCAGATGCAAAGATGTAATGAGATATCGGACTAACTACTTGCTTTTGACCCAGTGGTTGCAGGAAATATCGTCTCCAAGGAGAGAGGAAAAGTATCATCAGGTACGATAAGTAATGGAAGAGAAGTCTAGTGCCATCTGAAACCTAACCTGTAAGTTTTGTGACTATCCTTTGAGTAGGTTTGGAACCACAAGTTCAGAGTTGTCAGGTAAACCACAAGGTCGACCCTAGGTGTTAGGATCACCTAACCTATGTTGTTGGTCGTGTAGCATCACCTTGTTATTTCTTTTGAATTAAAAATTTAAATTTAATCTTTTAAGGACCTTGTCTTTTGGTGAACACTTAAATGGCTCTCGAAAATATTTAATTTTTATTTAATTGATCAAATATAAAAGAACTAAACTTAATATATATCGATAATTTCAAAACACATATAGAGGAAATGGATGTAATTATTAATAATGTTCTTATTAAAAGGTTAATCGTCAATCGTTTTTATTATTAATATTTAAAAAGAATAATCTTTATGCATTATAAGGGGTGAGTAATTAATATTTATCAACTCTTTTTAAAAAAAAAAAACCCGAGTCTCATCTAGTGAAATGGTGTTTAAGCATATGCAGGTGCATACTCTTGAATATTATATTTTAATTAAAAAAAACTCACGTCATTGAAGGCTATTCATTCGATAAAGTTTATAAATTAAAAATTTGTTTACCTTTGTATTTGGATGGGCGAAAACTTGAAAAGGAAAAAAGAAACGAAATACATATTATCCACGATGCCACTCAAGACAGAGGTGGAGATATTGATTTTAAATCGATGCAAGAATGAATCGGTTAGGTTTTTAATTATGAATGGACGAATTAAAAATTTTAAGTCCGTGGGAATTTAGGAGGGAGTTCTGATTCACACAAAAAAGAGAAAATAGAGAAAGAAATGTAGAAGATACATGGAGGAAAAAAATGTAGACGATACACAGAGAAAGAAATGGAGAAGAAACACGACAGAGTATAGGAGAAGGGAGGAAGAATAGAAGATGGACGGTTGTGTAGAAGATAGACGGCAGTGAGGAAGGAAGACAGCAGTGCAAAAGCTTGGGCGTATAGACTAGCAACGATACAAGGAGGACAGCTAGGAAAAGAAGACCAAGACGGCTGAGAATTGAAGGCCTACACAACAATGAATAGGAGAGAACAGAGATAGCTCACGGCTGAAGAAGGTCATGCTATTCATCTTTCTTGTCCTCTTTCTTTATTGAAGATAGATAATGAAGTAAATAACCCAGCTAGTGAGCAGGCAAGATTATTTTCCTTAATTCTTCTATGTTCTAAACTGCTCAAGAAAGATTGCGAAAGGATAAAGAAACCACTTCTAAGCCGAAAAGATGCATACCTCTCTTACATGTGAATCTTTATTTGGTTTCCCTAAGTTATTTGCTTAATCATGTTATCTGCTTAATCATGTAGTATTGAAAATGCATTTTAAAATCACCTTGTGAGCAGACATGTAGTATTCTTCCTCAACAACGATTCTTTATTTGATTTCTTAGACTCCTCTAGATTGAGCTGTAAACTTTTATTAAGAAAAAAAGGATTTTGAAATGAATTCTATAATGAGCGCAAAAGCAGTAAACACTAACCCGCTATTCTTTGAGGGTTTGAGTCAAGAATGAAAGACAAAATTGCTTAGGAGAAAAAGAACAGAAAAGAATGTTCATTAGGACTATAACAGCCAATAAGTAAAAGGAATTATTGATTTCATTTCCAAAGCCGTGGGAAAAATATTAAACCTGAAATGTGTTGAACTTGCTTTTAGAGGTAATAATTTAATTTCAAGATTCATACCTATGAGAATGAAGGAGTAGAAACTGGCTCATGCTCACAGGCATGAATGCTTGCCAATGGACTTAGCAAATCAGTATAAGGAAGATATCCTCATATGGTAGCCTACTTGTTTAAAATAATCACTATGAGCAACCCAATCCAGTCATGTCAATTAAAAATACCCTCATGAGTCAGTATGCAATAGCATATAAGGGACAGACATGAGGTTTCTAATTACATTATATGATTTTTGCCGAGTAGGGTGATAAACTTGACTACATGACTTTGTCGTATTGCACTTATTTAAAACCTTGGCCAAGGTGATGCTACTACCTATTAGTGTCAGTCAATTTTTGCCCCAGATATGCACCCCAATCAGAGGTCATACTAGTTAGGAGTTGCCTATAGTGTATGACCGACTAGGGAATGTGTAGGGTCAAACACTAGTCTCAGATGGCATTAGAATCTCTTTCAATTACTTCTATGTGAAGGGTTGGGCCTTTCCAGAAAGAAATGGCACGAGGGAGTAGTAAGTCCGTGGATGGGCGGAAGAGCGCCCTGATCATATTTCTCCTCCTCCTCAATTTCAGGAGTAAAGGATGGTTAAAGTTCTAGATAGATTAAACAAATTTCAAAGAAACGTTGTAATCTCACACTCTTTGTATCTATGTAATGGTTACTCACTTTAATAGTTTTCCTTTCAGTTATCTTTCGTGCATTTCAATTGAATCAGCTTAAAGATCATGTTCTTTTTTTTCTAAAAAAAAAATATTGCTGCTCTGTATCAGTTTATTCATGCTTTTCAGTTTATATATGAATTAAATGTTGCACTTATATTAGTTGCTTAGATTTAGTATGTTACATGGGTAGTGATTAAATGAATGTATGGTTTATGAAAAAATCACCAAATTATTGATTACTTATTCAGTAAATTGGTTTACTATTATTGGAACGTCCATTCACAAGAAGTGTTAAAAATATTGAAGCTTAAACTCAGAACACCATACAAAGCAAACTATTTGAGAAAATGCCTGAGCAGCAGAATTGGTGTTAATCGAAAAAATTATAAACCATTTTGGGGCAGCTCTTTACATTGGTATCTGAGCTCAAAAAATTTCTGCAGCCTATTGAGTAATTTAGAGTTGAGTTTCAATCTGAAACATGACAGTCAGAGATAGGCAATGGTTAGTGAAATTACTCCACGAATCAAGTAATAAACTCAATAACCTATCTCAATCAAAGAATGATGATTTGGCCCCATTGAAAAGTGTTGAAGAATGTTTGATCCTTGTTGAGCAGTCACCTTCAAATCAGTTGCAAAATGCTCTTGTTCCTATAGTGACTTCTTTGGGTCAGCACAGGTGGTTTGAGACATACAAATGATGAGGTAAGATTGTTGGTTACTATTTGTTTAAGTGAGATCTTAAGAATATTGGCACCCGAAATTCCTTATGATGATGACACAATGAAAGAGGTGATCAAATTGATGGTGGATAGTTTCCAAGATTTGGATGATGTTAAATGTCTTCAATTTTCTAAAAAGGTGTTCATACTTGAAACATTTGCAAAACTCAGATTTGGAAACATCATGTTAGATTTGGGTCTTGATGATTTGGTTCACCAAATGTTTCATTATTTCCTTGCCACAATCAGACAATATCATACCGATAATGTTATTGCAGCGATGCAAACAATTATGATTTTGGTTACTAATGAAAGTGATCCTATCTTTCAGCCCATTCTATCTATGTTATTGGCAATTTTGAAGCAAAAACAGGTTACTCCTACAGCTGCATATAGATTGGTTTACAAAGTTTTCAAACAATGTGAGAGGAAGCTGAAACCATTCATAAATAATGAGTTTATAACAAAACATTCAAAAGGGAAAGGTACCTTAACATATGAGGAACAAGTGGATGAAAAAGAAATTAAGACAGTGGACGAATTACCTTCTGAACATAGCCCAAAATGTGAAGTATGCCATAAGGATGTAGCTGATTTTGAGTGTCATGAATTTGAGGAAGACACAGAGGAAGTTGTTCCTAGTGGATACAAGACTGATCTCTCTTTGTTTGAAGCCAATTTGAAGCAAAGAGCTAGTGATCTTGAGAGTACCTTTGATGAGATGAGTAGGAAAGTGCAACAAATGCGTGATAGTCTGAGGGGCACAGCTGATATAATTTTTGATTTCTTCTCACCCCATAGCATCACTTCATCATCCCAACCAGGTCAGACATTTGAAGAAAAATCCGAAATATTGTTGCATGAAGTTGAGATTGATCATTCACCCAATGGGTCATATGAGTAGTTGAAACAAATGAAAGTTACAGAAAGCATGATTGTTGCAGCCCCATCACATTTTGACCATACACACAATGTCATTGAAAATCTATTTTGGAAGGCTCGAATGGAGAAGAGACAAAAGGGTATTGAAGGAGGAACCTCTCTTGCAAATTTACAGGTAATCAAAGAGAACTTAAGAGCTTTGAAATCTGATTTCTTAAGTTTAATTTCAGATAGATATAGTTCCATTAAACTTGCAGAAAATAGTTTGATTGTATTAAAAAGAAAGGAGCAGGAGGCAGATAAGCTCACCTTTGAGCTTACATCTACTAAGGAGTGTTTGGAGAGTACTCAAATGGCTCTTCAAGAGGCTGAAATTCAGTTAGCTGATGCAAAACAATCTTCGGAACAAGAAATTGGGAATGGTGTTGAAAAAATCAAGCAAGCTCTAGATGAGTTTGATGTGCTTCATGTCGATGCTGATTTAGAGCAAACTTCCAAGTTGAAAAATACAAAATTGGAACATCAAGATGATCAATGGAATGAAGTGAATAGAAACTCTTTTCAGATTTCTGATAATCCTCCTTTTGAGTGGGATGCAAATTCCACATTTGATAACCCACCTTTTGTGTTGGGGAATGAAACAACTTCCGATTCTAATGTTATGGTTGAAGATGAACACAAGATATGGGATCCCGACAAAACTAAAGATCGGGTTGATGAAACGGGCTTTAGGCAAAATTTCAGATTTGAAGTTGCTGTTCACTTCTTTATCAGCCAACACGTGATTTTTATTGCTTGCAATCAGATGGTTTGGTCTTTGTTTTCAGTCAATGAATGGAGTATTTATCAGTGGAGGTTTAATGTTGATGATAACTTTGTCATTGGGGAAGCTTCTTCAATTAATCTATGCCTCACAATACTTATGCATACAAGAAATGTTCTTCATTGTAGTTGCTGCTCCAATATCATAAATCTAATTTTTACAGATTTGACTAATGAATTGATCATATTTCAGCTCTTGCAGATTTTGTGGCAGCAAATTGTAGACAAATTTTCAGATATGACTCGCCTATTTCTAATTTCCACATTGTCGAGTAATGTTTATGGCAATTCTTTCAGGTTGCTGCCCTATGTTTTTCTTGTTGATGCATTGTTGATTGCAGCTATTTGTATGAAGAGCTGATTGTTTTTATCAGAGTGGTGCAGTGGCAGCTAGGTTTTCGCTTTCGGAGATTGGTTTGGGATCCTGGAATCATAGTAGGTTCAGGTGGTTTCGTGGTTGTGCTGACATTGCTCGAGGACAAGCAATATTTGAGAAGGGTGGACTGTAATGTCCCCAATTTTGAGTCAACATATAATTAAATAATTAAATTAATGTTGTCAAAAAAGGTCAAAATATTAAGACAACTTAAATTAATTATTGATGCAACAATAACTTATGTTCTGAAAATTTAAAAATAAATTAAAGTTACTTTTTGTGAGAATTCTCAAAAAGACAAAATAAAAGTGAAGAGCAGAAAGGATGAGAATTCAAACAGTCACGAGGAGTTACAAGGAGGAGATGAATAAAAGGAGGAGTTCATTGCTGGTAGGCTGGATTTTGGTTTTTGGAACAGGTTCTTGTTGCTGAATATAGTTCACTGTAATGTCCCCAATTTAGCCCTACGCCCTTCATTTGGATTTAGCCTATTTTCGGAAATCCATAGGCTACTTAGATGTGCAAATTTAGGGTTTCCACTTTCAGTAAGTCTTGCTTCTAACTCAATTCAGCTTTCTGTTGGTTTTGAGGTGAACTTACTATTTTTGGCATTGGCTATTTTTAGTAAGTCTAATTTTGGCAGTGGCATCATCAATACTTCAGCGTAGGTCATCATGCTATTTTTGGCAATCCATCAATTTCAGTATTGGCGTTGGTTTTGGTTATCTCCTTGGATTGAGTTTTATACTTAGTCAATTTCATGTTTTTAAGTTGTACCCCACGCCTAGACTTGATGACTTCAAGTTGTTTTAAAGAGGGGACATTAAGGGGTCAAGTTGAGCATTTAATGATTTAATAAATGCTTTATTGTTGCATTTTGAATTGGACCCCAAAAAGGGAAGATGAATAATATTTTTTTATTTCAAAATAAAGTGAAAGGTTGAAGTGGCGTCCCTTTTGGAAGTTGAAGTGATTCGACTTCTTGGAATTTAGAATGTTTCATTTGCCATTTGAAGCTTATTTATTGAGGCCTTGCTCATTCATTCTCATCTTTGGAAAATATTGTAAAGTTATGCTGCTGGTTTGAAATCCAGAATCCAGCTAAGGGAAAGCTTAGCAAGTTTACTCCATTCTTCGGGCCTAAAACTATGGTTCCCTAGATGGTCTATTGGGAGTGTGCTTCATCCAGAAGTACATATTGAGCATTATTGTGGAGTTTTGGTGAGGTATTTCCAGTTTTCATGTTGCTGGTTATTATTTGGCTGAAGGAGATTTTTATATACAGCTTTTTGTGTGATTTAGTTTTGATTTTGGGTGTTTGTCCTATCAATTCCTTAAACTATTGGCGACCCCTTTTGGAGAGTTTCAGAATTTTTAATGAAGTGCAGATTTTTATCTAAAGAAATCGCCCCCTTTGGAGGCCATACCACTTGCAGAGGGCTTTGGAGTTGGAACAAAAATTACTAATGAGTTTTGATGCAAATTTTGTATGCTGAATTGGGCGCCTACCTTCTAGAGAGCCATTGCATTTCGTTTCAATCAATTCGGAGGTAAATGATAAAGTTGTGAGCATTTGTTTGGTTTTTCTAATTGCTGGTAGACGTTTCCAGATTGCAGATTTATATATCAGATTGTTATAGTTTTCTAATTTTGGCTTCTACCATCATTATTTGAGAGGTTTTTCATTGAAGAAACCATCCTTTAATTGTATATTGTAATGATGGTAAAAACACTTGAAAATGTAAAGTTTTAATGAACAGATTATATGCACAGAAACTTAAAACAAATCAGACAAAATAACACAGCAGATACCCTGGGAAAACCCTCCTCTTGAGGGAGAAAAACCCAGCAACAAAGATCTCTCTTATATTTATGAACAATGGCAACAATTCTCTTTACAATGAGGCCTAACTCAAGGCCAGAATTCTGTACCTATATCAGATACAAAGAACAGAAAATGAATTGTACTTCTGACAAGCTGAATGTACTCTTCAATGATATTCGCAACTTGCCCTTGAACAGATTTGCACACAGCTCTAGATGTAAATCATACTCAGCACTTGAGAGATTCGCACTTGACTTGCCTCTTGATAAGTTCGCACTTCTTGCCTCTTGATAAATTTGCACTTCTGCTCTTTTGATAAATTCGCACTTAGAGATAAATAAATCGGACTTGCTTGAATTGAATAATGAATGGAGGAACGAACCTTGTATATATACAAGAGAGATAGGTCGCACCTCTTCAAGTTATGAGGTCGGCCAGAATACAATAAAAATATTAATTACAAAACATAAAGAAGGTCGGCCTCAAGTGAAAATATAATATTGCTAAGAGAAGCGCCCAATCTTAAATAAATGACTCATGTAAATAAATAGCCGATAGGCTACATTTATTATGTCTTCACTCGTGGCTGGAAGGATGAACCCGAAGCTGCTCAATATCATTAACAGAAAATTGCAGTCATTTTTCATTGTAAAACTAAAAACAGTAGTACTGTTTCAGTTCTTTAATTTGCTGCATTTTCTTGTAATTAATTCACATCATTGTAACCCCTGGATGGTTTACCGCCAGTGTGGATAAAGAACATTCTAGAAGCTTATCTCTCTTATTTGCAGCTATTTTTATTCATTGTAAAGCTAGTTAGTAGTACTAACGGCTATTTCATTTTATTGCTGCAATTTATACTTGATTACACTCCCACAATTGAGTGGTTGAGTTTTAGAATAAACATCTTTCTTGTTTGTAAATTCCCCCCACAAAATAAGTGGTTGTGTGGACTGTTTTCCCCCCATGAAATAAGTGGAAGAGAGGATTTAATGGCTGGCTTGCCGCCTTAATAATGTAATAATCTCACCCACTAAATAAGTGGAGTGTTCCCACTGCTTGTGGATGCCTGCATCAGCAAATGAATTGTACTTTCAGTTTAGTTTATACCTAATGACCCTCTGACCATATGCTATCAGCTCGCCCATATTGGGATCTTGGTGAACATTCTTGGTTAGAGTTACTTTCCATGCTGATTTGCATTTGGAGCTAACGCTAATCAGTGGTTTGATGCTGGTTTGTGTGTCTAATTTTGGGGGAAAAAGTAAGGGGAATATTTCATTCACAGCGTTCCTGAGGTCGGAGGCCCTCTAAAAGAAGATTGGCTTCAGCAGTGAAAGATTTGCTTTGGCTGATAGCTAGAGAAGACATTCAATTTTCTCACTTGGTTATAATCGATTGAAATTTTGACAAAATTTGGTGAAGTCTTCAAGGAAGACAAAATTCTGAGATTGGATGAAAATTCAGAGTTTGGGCTCTGGGTTTGCAAATTAAGGTGATCAAGCATTATGTTTTAGAGTTTAAACTTCTATATTATTCAGCTTATTTTCAAACCAGAATTCATACAGAAAATACCCAATTCATCATCATGTCAGAATTCAAATTTGAGCATAAACTACCACAATGATGTAAAATTTTGGGTATACTATAATATTATTTTCATTGGTCTAAGTCATGTTGCTTTGATATGAATCAGGTAGCCAATCATAAACAAAGGTGTGTCACATGAATCTATAGGGAAATTAATATTTTTTAGAATCAGGCTACAAGTATTGACATTAAGGGTAGGCTTGGAGTATTTGGCTGTAGTAAACACAAACACCTCAATAACGCCCTTGAATGTATCGGGTAATTACACTTTATAGTTTTTGAAAGTGTCAAACATTGCTAAGTCGGTTTGAAAATAAGTCGTGGTTTCAAAACAAGGAAGGAGTCGCGAATTTCCCCTTTACTATTGAAGGCTTATGCGATATGAAAAGGATGAGTAGCATCTTCAAAAAAGTTCGTAGCATATGAGGTTTCTAGAATATGACGTGGCCAAGAAATTAAGAGACAGACTAAAGTTGAATAGTCGGGCTATATTCATTAAAAAACGGTTCATTATTTAAAATTGTTATTGCAAAACTGCTAGGTTGTAAATTCCTTGCACAGCAAGTAGCGTGGCCGCTCTTTCTGGGACTCCCGGCACTTACATGAATCCTCCATAATTCCTATATGAGCCACTTCATATCATTAGCTGATATTTGATCTGGAGAGTGATGAATAATGATTCATCTAGCCGTCTTGGGAATGAGTTGGGCAGTGGAGAGCACTTGTATTTGCCTAAAGCAAGATTATCTTCAATACCACTGGCGTTGGGAATTATCAGGCATATTGATATTGCCAATATTTTAATCTCTGCTGACGTTAGTGTGTGAATCAAACGCTGGACGAGAACATGCGGTGACGGCAATCCTAGCAACATCTTTAATGATTCACTCATCAGTGCAGGAGACCTCTTTGATTTCATCAGCAAGTCATTATAAGAGACGGATTATGGAGTTATAATGGGAAATCGTCGAGATTTATTATATCTCTCATTAGATGAGTTTAGTCTGATCATCGAATGCCAAACTCAAGGACTAAGGCGGGAAATTGGAATTCAAGAGCCGTTATTATTCATCTTTATGTGCCATTACAAACATATCAATTCATCAAATGGTCAGTTGTTTGAATATCACCGCTTCCTCCTATGAAAGGGAGTGCTACATGAAAACTCTGAATGATCGATACTCTCAAAGGCAACATTGATCTCAGGTGCATAAACAATCACGAGTAATTAATGAAAGCCTTGTATTAACTATTGTCACAGATATTTATTAAATAAAGTTCTAAAGATTACTTGATATATATAATTCTGAGTAAGAATGTGTATACTTATGAGTGAATCCATCAGTTCCTTCTATGTTATATGAGAACCAGTTTCCTGAATAGAAGATCTTTTCTATATGTTCAAATCTAATAAATACTCATATATCTTTGATGTTCATCAAAGACTAGTTTGGGAAATGATATTTACCTCATACAGTCTCTGCAACTGCGATATTGTTGTTTAATCAAACTTGGACGTATTTTTTTGAGATAGCATGTGGTGGGTAGCGATTAAATGAATGTATGGTTTATGAAACAATTGCCAAATTATTGATTACTTATTCAGAACAATAAATTGGTTTACTGTTGTTGGAATGTCCATTCACAAAGTGTTAAAAATATTGAAGCTTAAACTCATACAAAGCAAATTGTCTGACGAAATGCCTAAGCAGCAGAATTGGTGTTAATCAAAAAAATTATAAACCATTTTGGGGTAGCTCTTTACAAGGGCAGAAGTATTCCAGCCCCAACCCATTGGTTTCTATCTCATACATTGTTGATAGATGGCTGTCCTACCTTGCTGATCAGGGAGTTTTCAGGGTATATCTTGAGGACAGCAGTTGTTTGGATGGATTGGAGATGTTGGGATCACTACTTCAGTGTTGGAAGTTGGCATCATGATGATATTCTTATCATCATATGACATTGGAGGTACCTTTTGCACCATCATAGTTATGATTTTCAGTTTGCTTGCTGCTGTTCTGATTTATATCAGCAGCCTAGTAGGGGTTGGTACGTTTTTCTATGCACCTGTGATGGTCATCTTCCACATCCATAGGAGATCATTCAGAGTGGGATGGATAGTTGATGGCATTGACACTATGAGAGACATCTATCTTTTCATTTTCAGTGGGTGTGATGGTGTGATGATTTGGGATCGAGGGATTGATGTAATTGGTACACTACTCCACAAGGATCACAATGAGTTGCTTCACAACTCTTGGCATAGTAATGATTGTATCAAAGTGGAGCAGCAGAACACTTGGTACGGGTGGTCGTGCTTCAGGGATCATATCATACATCACTTGTTGATAGACATAACTCTCTTTAGGGCTTTTGGTTTTGTTTAGTGTTTTGTCTTTGATAGACTTAGCACTCATGGACAATGGAGCCTTTGGAGGTAGGGAGTTGTTGGTACTTGTGGTTGAGGGTTTTGCATCCTTGTTCCTACAGCTACACAGGCAAAATACATGGGGCAGGATTTCTGAATTTGGGGAATGGAGCCGACTTGAGTTTAAGTGTGTTTGGCTAGTTGTGCTTCATTGCTTGCCACCGGAGCTCACTTCGCATATCATTCTTCATATTCTCTTTGAGAGACGTATCCATGGGTTGAGGAGTAGAGTGATCACAGAGTACTTGATTGGATGGAAATACTTGTCACTTGATGGTATTTTGCAGGATGCAGTAGCAATTGCTTGTGGGCAAGCAATTCCGATAAGGGAGGACTGTCATGTCCCCATTTTCGGAGTTATCACCTAATGGAGTTGGTTAGCTTATCCTATTCCCGTAGGCTAAGCCGGAGAGCTAAGGGAATTACCTAATTGATTAAATATTATTTTTAATTAATTTTATTGGGCAAATTGAATTTTTTATGAGCCATTTGGTGAAGAAGAAATAATTTAATAAAATGGCTAAGGAGGTGAGTGACCCGAGAAGGAGAAAATAAAGGATGGCAAATGATTTTGGGTATTTTTTTTGTAATGCCAAGGGGAAAAAAAAATCCAAATAATTTTCCTTGGAGGAAGACAACCTAGGAAAGGTCCTAAAAATGAATTATGAAGCCCTAAAAGTTGATCACCCAAGTGGAGAAAGAATAATAAAAATTAAATAAAATTATTTTATATTCTTGGCACCTAGAGGGAGGTCGGCCCTATGGGAGAAAAGAATAAAATAAAATAAAAAGGATTTGCCAAGAGGTTGTCGACCTTGAGGAGTTTGTTTTGGAGGGCTATAAATAAAAGGTGTTTTGAAGTGATATGATCATCATTCACATAGGATTTTCCCTTGAGTTTTATCTCATTCGGCTGCAATATTGCTAGCCTTCATTCCAGGGATGAAAACCCTTAGGAATGTGGTGAGTTGGACGAAACCCTAGCTCATCCTTGTGGAGGTCTCATCACAGAGCCCTAATTGTACTTCATTAGCATCATTTGGCGGGGAGGAACTACATTGCATATACAGATTTGAAATCTATTTTGGAGCAGATCTATTTTGGAGCAGCACCTTGGTGGCAATTGTGAAAATTGTTGCATTAGGGTTTCACCCTACCTTGAGCACCACACTTGGGCAGCTTTGGAGTGCCCATCCTTGAGGGCATTTTCACTTGTTTTGGAGGCGGTTTGCAATAGTAAACCCTAGGTGCACCTCTTAAAGAATTCGCACAGCTAGGGTTTATCATTTGCCTTCTAATTTGCATGTATTTGGTATGTACAGATCATACTCTGTAAGTCTGATTTATAATGCAGAAATTTTGGGCATTGTTGGGCATGTTGTGCCCTAGAATCCATTGTAAAAATCAGATCAGAACTTTCAGTTTGTAACAGCAGGGTCTAATTCAGAAAATCAGATTTGTTGTTTCAATTTAGTTGTGCATCATTGTGTATTTCATGCTTGTAATGATTATCAACTTGCAGTATCATTTGCCATCATTATTTGTCATGTTTGGGCGTGTTTATGTTCGCTGTAATTATTTGTTTAAGAGCAGAAAATGAAAACAGAAATTAGGGTTTTGAGCAGAAATCTAAAGTGCAGAAATCTAGGGCAGAAATCAGAAATTTAATTCCAGAATCTTAGGGCAGATCCCATTGGGTATATTACACCTTCGTGTGCTCTTGTGACCCCATCGGTGAAGGGTAGGGTCCCACCTTCATACAACTCTCTGTTTAGTAGTAAAGCGCTCTCTCTCTCTCTCTCTCTCTCTCTCTCTCTCTCTCTCTCTCACACACACACACACACATGATAATAGTATGTCACAAGTTCATTCCCATCCCTATGTTATAACATTCGAAAGGGCATACAACTCTATGTTTAGTAGTAAAGCTCTCTCTCTCTCCCTCTCTCTCTCTCTCACTCACACACACACACATACATACACACGATGGTAATAGTATGTGGCAAGTTCATTCCCATCCCTATGTTACAACATTCGAAAGGGGGACTAAATCAACTTGTTGCATATTCTGATATAACATAGTGAGGATAGATTGAATAGGCAGCCAGCAAGGAATTGCTGTACTTGATTGTACCCATTGGCAAAGATTGTTCCAATACATTTTTATGGTGAGATTTATTCATCTATATTGATAAAAAATAGTTGAGATGCAAAACGTAATTGAGAACACTTTTAATGTGTCTATAAGGAAGTGTTCTTTTCCGTGACTAGAAAAATGCTTATGCAATGGTTCCATATGTGTTTCATTATTTATAATGATCTTAGGCTTTGTAATTGACGCAATCTATCAATAATCTGATTTGATTTTCTTAGGTAATTAACAAAACTCTTACATAGTTAAGAAAAAGATTTGTTTACATATCATTATGATAATCTAATTAAGCATACATCAATAGATTAACGTATGTGCTTGATTTCTTACTTAAAAGCGCTTATTGGTTCCTTCTTTAATAATTGAAAAGATGATCTCTATGGAAGGGAATTACCATTTAAATTTGGAAAATATAACTTTCTATTTGATCCCTATTTCTTAAATGGGTGTCATACACCATAATTTATTTATGTTAAACTAAAACAATTAAGTAAAAGTGTACTTAGTTTAATTTATATACCATCTTCCACAATCAACTTAAATAGGTGTAGTGAACCATAATTTATTTATGTTAAACTAAAACAATTGAGTAAACACGCCCTTAGTTTAATTTATTACTACCTTCCGCAATTAATAGGTAGACAAAAAAAGGTGTAAATTTACTACGAAATCTAGCTAACACCCTTGGGTTGTGACACTACCTATTTGTTGAGATGGACTTCTCTAGAGGTTTGCTAGAGGAGATTTAGCTCAAGGTTGCTGACCTGTTTGGAAGCAACAATTGTATTATTCCTTAAAGTGTACATCTTGATTTGCCCATGGTCATATAGAAGATGCTTGCACATGAGAAAAGGTTGAGAGCTCCAAGGAAGCTTCTTGATGTAACAAGGTTGGGCCTCTACATAGACAAATTTTAGTTGATTTTACCTTCCCTATTTGGTCTTCCTTATGTTCCCACCTACAAGGATTTGGCGGTCCTAGAGAAGGTTCCTTCTAAGGTTTCACCTCCTCATTTGCCTTTTCTCCTTTTGGAAATTTTTCTTCTTTAGTGATTAGATCACTTCTCTCTTCTTTTGGAAGTATTTACTCTCCAATATCAGGGCTTGGCTCCCTCTAGACTTCAATTTCTTTAAAAATTGGACCAATCTCAATGTCCTTGGGGTGAGGTGTCTTGCCTAAATCAAGGAAAGTTGTTAGAATGAAATAGTTTCTTTATGGCAAGTGTCTCCATGATTGTTAGGGTTAATTATAGGGATGGATATGCTATATTTATTCTTGAGGCCACACTTGTTGGTCTATTATTGTAATAGTTTGTTGATTCACGTAGGGATTGTAAAATATATCAAAGTGAATTTGGTGCAATCTTTCTATTGCAATATATGGGTCTATCTTGTTCAATTATGGATTACTAAGTAGACTTTGTCATGAATGCTCTTGGTTATATAAAGGAATGTCTTTGTATAATCATAGAGCCTAGCTTATAGTTCATGAATGCACTCATGGTTTCCATGTTTTGTTAGCACGTGTTTGTATGAGAACATTGAAACCTAATTTTGTTGCCCAATGTGATCAAGGCACAGATCTATTGTTGTTTGTCCACCACCATCACAATTTTTACGCTCATAACTTATTTCCCATTATAGTTTTAGATTTAATTTTGCATCTCTAATGACTCCGTGATGAATACCCATGATGAATCTTGTAAGCTACAAATTAGTCATATCTTATGTGTCATGTGAGAGTGATTCCTAGGTGCATATGCAATATCAAATGTTAAGGGAATTTATCTTGATTGGTATAACTCTTTCTACATCCTTTGTGCATATGTAATCTAATGTTCAAACTGCTCTACATGAGATCTTTGGGTCTACTAATGGCTGCCATTAGCGCATGGCTGGACAAGACTTCAGTTTTACATCTTCAACATTTTGTTAAGACCTCAACGGAATACCCACCTAGATTTTGCAAAGCCTCCTAAAGAAGAAGATGACTTTCCCTAATCCTATCTGGTGGTCCAAAACCCCCTTCCTTTGTTGATGTACCACTCCCTCTACCTAAGATACCTTGTTCCCTTGTCTTTGGCTTGTCGTGCTAGAGAGGACCTACAATTTTGAGCACCAACAAAACCCTCACTAATCTATCAATAAAAAAACATAGAGCATTGGGAACTATGGCTAATTGACAAATTGAAAATTTGTTAAATTGACAATTACAAATCCAACATTTCCTTACTTCTCCAATATATTTGAGAGACAATAAATGGTATGAAAATGAAACCCCATTAGAATCCATGATCCTTGTGCAATCATGCTATACTATAATAACCAAGGTCTTTTTACAATATTGCTATACTATACTCGCCAAGGGCTAATTAAAGACTCTTTTGCTTGGTGATCCATAATATTTACTTCCAAGGAGTAAACAAGATGAAGGATCTATTAAGGTCGAAAGCTTCATTCACCTAACCTTCTCTTTTTATAAGTTTCATAAAGTTCCAAAGTTGGGTGAATGGTTTCTTTCTTGAGAAATGATGGCTAAAAAGAAACTTTCTATAGAATACCAAAAAATAATATAATAACTAACAATTTTTTGTTTCAAAAAGCAATCAAATATGAACGTTAATTGCTAATCTTCCTATTACTAACCTAGTCACAAGGTCTTTTCCTACAGGTGCATATGCACATTTATGCATAAAAAGACACGACTAAAGGTTTGCGATTCTTTGCCTCAACAAACCCTAAGATCCCTTCTATTAGCCTGCATTTTTCTTCCTCCAATACCCTTTAACAAATGAAATATTGAGAATTAGTTTTGAACTCTGAATGCTTGGTAGAGTCTAGGTGAAGACCATGAGTAGTAAGGGTCTCAAATAAGGAATATTTGGGGCAAGAGCTCAAACACCTAGCATAGATTCCCTAAACCAATGATTAAAAGGATAGGCAAATCCAAAGGGCTTTCGAGCTAGTTTTCCACACAAGAATCTTCTCGAAGAGATACAAGCAAAGACTCTTATAAACAAGCAAACCCATGAACAAAATCCCATACATAAAAAGCACCATGGACATAATTGTAGTGTCACTAAGGAGGAAAGGTATCAATGTTGTGTACACCTCCACAAAATCTTCTAGGACACACTAGAAAGAGAATACAACCCTCAAAACCCAAAACCATAAGAATCTATTTTGTACTGTGCTCATGTGTAAAACAATATCTAGGAGGATCAAGGAAGTCAATACAAACTCAACTTAAGGAGCATAAAGCATCATTTCATGCATATAGATTGAAAAATCAGCATTGGTTAACGTTCTTTTAATTATGTTAACAAGGGTGTGGTCATGTGGTTGGGTCATTTAACTCTCAAGATGGAGACCAAAGTACAACTCTACCCGAGGACATATTAGTACCATATGGCATGCTAACCAGTAGCCCAACTAGAATTGTAGGTAAAATGCAGCCAAATATTGTTGGAGGATTCGTTGATGCAACCAAATAGTGTTGAACAACGTGGAAAGTGAAGTAGATGGAAAATTATAGAAGTGGTAGTCCCACTAGAAATTTGTAGATAGATAGGTATATAGAAGCTAATCTAGGTACAAGTCATTATGTGGCCTTCATGCTGAAGTAGTAGGCCTAATAATCTCAAAATGTTGTAACAAAATTGGACTCCAATTCAACCCATATATACAATAAGCTTACAATCTTTTAATTATCAACAATAAGCTTACAATCTTTTAATTATCAACACCACGTAGTAGGCCTGTTAATCTCAAAATGTTGTAAAGAGAGAGGGCCCCAATTCAACCCATATATAATCTTTAAAAACATTCTTTTAATTATAAGCACCATGTGTCATAGATGGAAAGTTGATAGTAAAGATCGACCATTATAAGAACATAAGGTTTGATAGGCCCTTGCAATTGAAAAGACTTAAAAAACAATTTGAATAGAGATGTTGGCCTCATTCTTAGTAACTCTTCCCCTATTACAATTAATGAACATCAAGATAATAAGGATAGGGTAATCTGTTCAAGATCATTACATAGTGTCCTAATGTTCTTTGAGAACTATAGATCTTTTCTCTCCTACTGATGGATCCTATAGACGGACTTGAAATGTCAAGGTTTTTTAAACATGTGCAGTATCCAAAAGAATTATGTTCAGAATGTTAGCCATTCCAAACAAGCCCAGTTTGACAAAGGAAGCTCCCATGAAAAAGGAAGTTAAATTGCACCAAGAACAAACCTATAAAAAATAGGCAACAAAAAACTTGTCAACTAAGGCATCAACAATGAAACTGATGGTAAGTGAAGGTGCCTAATAATACCTTAGAGGTTTAATAGCCAATTGAAGGATGTACGTCAAGACGCAAGATGAACAAAGCATGAAAATCTACAATAGAATATTGTGGATAGAATGCATCCAAAACAAAATAGATGAATATCTAACACAAAACACATACTAACCAATAATTACTATTATAATAGACATCTATAATTGAATACCCACCAATAAGGCAACTAAGAAGTATTAGATGTTTCAAACCAACACAACAAAGTTACACTTTTGGCACCATTAAAGAAACTTGCACCAATAAAGAATGGGCCACCTCAACATGAGCTAATAACAAAGTTCATAAGGAAGAAAAAACATGAAGTCAAATGTGCTACAATTAAAGAAACTAACACCAACAAAGAACAAACCAACTCAACATGAGCGAATAATGAAATTCGCACAGAAAAAAAAAACACAAAGTTATACATGAAAAAAAATACTAGAACACTAACTTTAATTGAACCAGAACAAGCCTAGAAAAAAATTATCTTGATGAACAACACCTCCAAGAATTGAATTTAAATGTATGAACTACATTCACCATTAAAAAAGGGGTCACCTTGAAAGATTTTATTTGCTAAACTTGATTTACCTTATTAAACGCCTTTCACTAGATGCATTAGCCCAAACAGCTTGTAAAGAGTTGTCCTACACAAACAAAAACATGTGTTTGTACACCTTAACATGCAAATGATATCCATAACATAACAATGGACTTACAATTAATTGGTAATTCTAGACACATAAGAAATTCAATATGCCTTCAAACATGACATACAATTAGGTCAGCCAAAGCTGTCTCTGTAGAGTATTCCTGAGGCAAAGCCACCAAAAGATGAGGTTCTGGGGTCACATCCCACATGTCCTGCCAAGCAAATCGACAGTGAATGATTCCCCTGAATATCAATTATTTAGTGTGGAAATTTGTATTTCTAACCTTCAATTTTCCTTTACCAACAACCCTTTTAGCATTTTCATGTTACAAGCAAATGTTCCAAATTTTACAAAAGTCTTGCATTTTCAATCAGCTACTGGTTTTGATCATAAATAAGAACTTGTTTAATACTATTATGGAAAAGTGGAAAGGAAAATACCTGATAAGTATGTACAGTATCTATGCCACCATCCTGAAAAATATGTACATGTCATAAATGCAAATGAAAAATAAACACAGAATAAGTTATAAAATTAAAATATTCAAAAATTCGATAGCAAATATTGTATTTGTGATAATATTTAAATCTGTAGGATAGAGACAATCTTTCTCCTAAGTAGTATATCCCAATATTACAGTGTCTATAAATTACAAACTCTCTCTTTAACTACATGCTAATCATTTCTACTTGCATCCACATAAATCCATTAGAGTTTACAATGAATATAATCATCATTAAGACTCCTCCCCAATGGATAAAAACCATGTTGCTCATAAAAATGTCACTTTTAACAGTTTCAAAAGAAAGAAAAATATTAAATTATTGAAGCAAAAAGTAAAAATTTATAGAGAAAATCTATACCAAAACCACAGATAATTTGGCAAACCTCCTCATCGGAATCACAAAAGAAATACCAAGCAATAAGTCAAACTGAGTATTGTATTACCCTTAGTGGCATAAAGATCCAATGATTCCAATCCCATACTCAACTATGATAATCATATTCATAAATTATTTTAAAAACCATCCCTAGTAATATCCACCAATAATACAAAACAGTCATCTATTGTCTCACCAATTGTAATACATACAACAATCAATAAATAAACTAACAAGCAAGAAAGACATATTCACTTCTGGAAATTTCATCCAAAAACAGTGTACTAAATTACACTCACAAAATATAGATTTGAAAGGTCATTGGTACCCAGCTTTTAAAATTATATTCATAAAATTATTTAGAAACCAGATCTAGTAATCCACAAACAATGCAATACACTCAGCTATTGTCTAGCCAAATGTGATACCTATAAGTTATAACAACAAATAGACAAGAACGATAAACATGTTGAATTTTACTAGAAAGAGAGAGATATTGAGTTGTTTTATAGAAATTTAGAAAACATCCCCAAAACTTGTAGTAGATTACACTAATAAAATCTTGTTTTGCAAGTTCATTGAAGTTTTCTCTATAATTAGTTAATTGAGGTTCTAGTCCAGGTACAGAAATAGCAAACTTCATTAGAGACACTGCTTTTATTTGGTACATTAGGTGAAAGCATACTTCTACAACAAGGCAGTGTCACAGACCCTTGCCATAACTAGGGCCAAGTATGCTCAAGAAATGCTGAAATACTGAATGATGTGATTCCAACATATGTCTATGACCACTTTCCACACACTTGTATTATGATCTATTTCAATAAAAAATACACTACATCTGATAGCTATAAAAAAATCGTATAAAGCAGACTTGGAAATATCATAGTTAATAATATCATAGTTTTTTAAATATAATTTAATAATTTATAAATTTGCTACATTAAAACTGAAAATAGCATGACATTGAACTTTTAAAACAAGAACACTGGTAAAGTTTAACATTAAATTTAAAGTTTAAACACACAAATGTCAAAGAGTCAAAGAGTTCATACTACATATTTGGTATTACATATTGAAATTTAGAAATGTTGATTCATTTTTTTCTTTTCAAATGGAAACTTGTTGAAACGTAGATTCTTTTTTTGTTCTTTGTAATGTGTCCCAATACCCGAGACACATCCCAAGGGTCAAAGACGCGTCTCCGTGCAACTATGGGAAATATTGCTGTTTAGATGCATTTTGACATATAAGTTATGTTGACACTTGATTATTAAAGATCATTTAAGACAACTTAATAAAAGACATAAAACTGATGCATCAAATTATACTTAATTTTTAAATAATACCCAAAAAGTGTCACCTCAAACTAGACTGTAAAGGCAGATCCAAAGACAATAATTTATCTGTCAAATGGGATGAACTCAACCAGCAAAAACATAGTATTAACACTTGGCAAGGACCTGATCAAATGTACAAGTCCATAACTGAGGCAACCTCAATGGCCAACGGCACCCAAATCACCAATTAAGAAATCCTACTTCTCGTTTAATTCTTCTATTGCTTTACCCTTAACAATGTTTGTATTGAGGAATGGAATGAACTTTATTACTCTTCAGCTATGTTACATAGAGTATTTGGGATGAGAATGACAAGACAAGTTTCCAGCAAGGCAGTATTTTTTTCTGAATTTAGGAAACTGGGAAAATAACTGTATTATATATATATTTATTAATATATAATATTTTTTAAAATATGAAAGTTTGAAATTTATAACTATTCAAATGTTAAAAAATATATTATACTCAAAGAAGAGCCTAAGCATAAAGTTAAGAACATTCAACACTGAAACATTTGAAAATCAAAACTTGGTAAGTGAAGTGTAAAATAAATATACATTTAACATTCAAATGTTATATTTTATTGAGTTCAGAGACTCGGATAAAGAACATTCAATGTTGAAACATTTGAAAATAGAATCTTGTTAAGTGAAATGTCCAAAATTGCAAAACACCTAGGGGTTTCTTATTTTCATAGAATACTTGAAGGACAATCCCAAAACATCCCCCTTCTTGGCTGTTGTACCAAATATGTTCCCCTAATGAAATTATCAGGAATGGCTTGGTTATTGTACCAAATATGTTCCCCTAATGAAATTATCAGGGATGGCAAGTAAACATTACCTAGTTGTCCACAAGTATCAAAATCAAGAATACAAGAAATAGAGGAATTTTGGCAAAATATGCATTTTTGGGAAAATTTGTTCTTTAGTATGACAAAGACAAAATTAGTAAGTTTTTCTTGGCTAGAAGTTTCTGAACATCTTGCAATTGGCAAATGGGAAGGTTAATGGTATAGATAGTGTAAACCAATTTTTCCCAATCAAAGGACATTTTCTTCCCGTAGCCATGCCTCTTCTTTGCAAAGGCTTTTGTTGACCAATGTAGTATGCAAGCTATTTTTTCATTTCTTAGCTGGCTAATTTATTGACCTGTTTTCACCTTTTCCCCTCATCCATGCTCTACCAATCCTTGTTATCATGTAGTCTATAGCCTAGAAGTAATGAAAACATTTCTCCTCAAGTGCATTGCCTCGACACGTGTCACTTGCTCTATGGAGTCATGGACATGTTTAATCTACTTTTTATTTCTTATTTGTGGCATCCATTTATTGTGTTGCCCCTCTCCTTTTGATGAATGAAAGAAGATTTTTAATAACGTCCAAGAGGCCAAACAGCTTATGGGACCCACGGATCAGCAACAAAAAAACGGAACACCACAACAGCCCAAAACAGAAACCACCGCCCGACAATTACTTGATCTCCCTTTCCTTTTGTAACTTGGATCTTCTGCTATGTATTTTTACCAAGTAATCCGCACTTTTCGATATTCTCTCTGCCTCAAATAAGCTGTATAAAGTGTCCACAGTTAGAATCTCGTTATAATTTACCCGAATATCCATATAAGTTGGACATTCCATGATGTAATGCCATTCTGTCTAAAAGCGAATATGCTTATCGGTGCACTAAATGGAAGTCTGGTAGAAGCATTATCAGTTTATCAAAGGAATTAAAAAGGCCGGTGACAACATTTACAAGTTTGCCATACAAGCTCGTTTAGGGGAACAAACAGTAGCTACTAGAAGCTTAGCGGTGTACTACCCCAGCAAGAGAATTTACCAAAGGAAAAACACTTTCAACGCTGGTTGATAATCGAAGCTTGAAATGTCCATTATGCAATGACCATTTATCAACCAAAAAAATTTGAAAAACTTACGAAAAATATATAATCAACTACTAATGAGAATTGAATATTTTACCACAAGGGAAGAAAAAATTTCGAGAACCTGCTGCTTCATTGAAATAACAGTAAGAACGGCTAGGGCATTTAGCAAAAAGTAATGCATCCAATAAAATGCGGTCATCTAGGATTATTAGTATTTTTCTTGGTGCATTACATACCAGGCCAAAGAGAACATATTACAGATCCCATCCTTTAGTCACTAAAGAAAATAGTACAAATTTCACACTCTGGTCACTGCTTTAAAAGCTTAATAGCGTAGGTCCTGGTGCATTAAAGACAAGAAGGTGACAGCAATGCCAATTCATCAAAACTAAAAAAAATACGATGGAAAAAAGAAAGATATATACTGAGCTCCATAGTGTGCTTTTATTTGTTATAGAAGAACGCAAGCATTTACCAATTATCAAGTAGGAAAAAAAATCAGAGTTACATCTGACACTAAAAACAAGTAAAATCATAAAAGCAGATGCAAAGCATAACACAAGCGCAGCAGCCAACAAAAATGGCGTGGGAATTGGCAGACCTGCAGAATTATAGTAGCAGTTTTGTTAGCGGCAGCGAGGGGGATTATCTTTCCGTTTTTAATTTTATTCCCCATGGTATCTTCCAGGTATGTTTGAGGAGTCCACTGGATATGCCTGGACCCCTTATCCTTGTCCCCATTCTCGTACTTTCTCCTCACCGTGCGAACAAAGTCCTGCACGCTCATCTCTTCGTCGGGGTTCTCCAAAGTAAGAGTCAAATTGGAGCTATTTGGAAGCAGAACTCTAAATGTGAATATCTTCTCCACATTTTCTGGTTCTGCTTCCGGCTTTCTTCTCGTAAAGATGGCTTCGCCGTCCTCTGTGACCGACCGCTTCCTCTTCGTTCTTGCGCGCGCCGGAGTTAGTTGCGACATCTTTGGTTGCTTCCCTACACAATTCCACTAAAACAGCTTACCAAGCCAAGCCAAGGATCATGCCACACACAAACTCTAAACGAAAATGTCCATCCTCCACAAAGCGAAGAAAACCCCAAAATACTTACGCCGCTGAAATAATGCAATACCAAGTGTAGTTCTCTGATAGCGTCACCTGCAGCCGCAGTAATAAAATTGTGGTGAAAACAATTGACGGACAAGCGTAGTCGTCAATCTCAGAGTCCCTTCTCTCTACACAGTTTCAGTTCTTGTTCCGCATGCAATGCTTGGAATAGCAGGTTTCCGTATATGAAAAAGTCCGATTGCATAGGGTGGCTCCTTTTTAGCAGGAAAGCCGGAGTAGGGAGGTACACAACACTAAATGTTGCTCCAACTTCTAACACGTGTAACTTGTCCACCTTACCCATCCTTACCTTAATTAAAGGATACATAGTACATATATATATATATATATATGATGTTGCCGTTACCTTGGAATCTTTAGGAAGGGCATGTCAATTGAAGATTATTTTTCCCCTCCCGACACTTGACATTTCTAATCAAAACATTCCATTAAGTTTGATGCTTAGTGTTCACGCGTGCTTTAAGGGTACCATTTAACATTGAGTTTCGCATCGTCATTAAGTTCCTATAAAATTGTGCCGTGTCTGGTTTGTTTTTTAAAGCTTGGGTTAACTCCATCTTCATCACCAAATAAGTCTAACGCAGTAATATAGGCGTTCAAAATGGCGCTCGCTAGAGGAGCTCATGGAACAAAACCGTGTAAGGCGTAGATGCATTCCCCACAGCTTGGAGTGCCTTCTCGAGAGCTTAGGGCGCATGTACACAATTTCGTAGAAGAGTTACTTGAGCTAGACGATTCTGCAAATATTTAGGGTAACTTATCGTTATTCCGTAATTTTATAATTTAAATTAAAAATATCAATTGGAATTTCAGTATTCTTGGGAAGTTTTTTATAATCATACCCTTTGAATCTAATTATAAATTTTTGGTTTTTTTCCACTAAATTTATATATTTATGAAATTTCTTATTTAATATTAATATTTATTTTAGATAATGTTTATACATAAGGTTCATTTTCTTAGTCTTATATATATATGTTACCATTTTCACATATTTATCTCTCATTTTATTCATATTCTTACATATTTTGATACATTCATTCAAATTTTGTATTTAGTATATTTATCCATACACTTCTTTATGTGACTATTGTCCACCTAGATTTAATCATTTATCTACCCAAAGTCATTTATATTGATAATCAAGGTGAAACTATTGTAATAAAATCATCTCAAATTTATTTAATTAATAACATTTATCATATGATAAATATTATGTGATTGCAAAATCAGCATACGGTGGAGAAACTATTTCAAAAAAACTGCACATGTATTAATCTTCAAACAAAGATACAACCACCTACTAACACTATGAACTTTGAAAGCAATTCCACCAACACTTATGTACCTACTTAACACAATCTCATAAAACTACTATCTCATTCTCTAATTTATAGAGAAAAGAGGGAGGAATACCATAAATGATTTTTTAAAACAATGTACCATCAAACTATGGTAAAATACAAAAAATACATCCAAAATGAAGAGGTAATTCCAAAAATAGTAAAAGTAACTCTCAATGAGTAATGTATAATAAAAATAGCCTTTATACTAATAATAGACAGCATCTTTTTCCTCCACGGGTTAGAGGAGTTGGTTTGAGTCTCAGGTTTTCCCCCTGAGGTCTTGGGTTCGACTCTCTCTGGCCTAGAAATCACCCCGCCTGGACGCTAGGGGGTTGTGTTGGTTACCCCATGGCCCCAGGGACTAGTCTCACCTCAAGCTCACCCCGTAAAGGGAACCCATTGGGCTTGAGTCGCGAGGATACCTTGAGGATAACCAAAAAGAAAAAAGGAAAAAATCGACAACATCTTTAAGAGATGGATTCTCGTGAACCACTACTCATGAAATATGTGTCAATGAGTTTGACTAAAAAAACTACACAATTCAATATCATAATTTGACACGATGTGGAAAATACCTCCTATTTATCAATTGATGAGATAGAGGGGCTCTATAATGAATGGTTCATAAGGCACAACACTTGCTAAAGGTTTTGAAAATGGTGTTGCAAGCTAAGTGGGCTTAACCTTGGGGAAAACTCCATGGTTAAGTGCACTTGAGTTGGAGTAGTACTGGGATGGGTGACCTCCCAAGAAGGCCCAATGCTTCACCTCTATGAGCATCACCCAGATGCAATGAGTGCTAAGTGGTTTATTCATTATCATAAGAGATGGGCTCTTGTAAACCACTACTCATGAAATATGGGTCAATGAGTTTAACTCAAAAAACTACACAGTTGAATCATGATAGTAATATCATAATTTGACACATTGTGGAAAATACCTCCTACTTATCAATTGATGAGATAAATGAGCTCTATAATGAATGGTTCATAAGGCACAACACTTGTTGAAGGTTTTGCAAATGGGGTTGCAAGCTAAGTGAGCTTAACCTTAGGTAAAACTTCAAGGTTAAGTTGTTGGGAACACAATATACAAAGAGGGGGGTGAATCAATATACTTCAATTTCAATTTCAATCCTTAAATGTTAAAGCTAAGTTATACCATTAAAGCATTCATTTACTTAATCAAAACAAGAAAGAATATAAGTATCCACACAAGAATATAGTTGACACCAGATATACATGGAAAACCCCACAGTTGAAAAACCATGGTGAGAAAAGTCACTTGGATCTACTATCCAAATCCAACCTCACAAATAAACAACAGTTACAACTTTGATTTAGGGCTACAACCCAGGGAAGCTACAACTCCCTAGTTATAGTTTATGGTTACACCCAATGAGGCTACAACTCCCTAATTAAAATAACTGGGATATGACTGACTTTATGACTTCAACCTACTAATAGTCATCAATTTTACACATTAGGACTATGGTGGACCTTACCACAATCTTCCCATACACTTACACATCCTTGTACACATGCTTACATCTCTTCTCATCTTTTATCTTCTATATATATCACCCACACACTTTGCAAATACAAATTAATTCGACCATAAACAAGAAAATATGTAACTTATAGCATGTCAACCTTCATATCCATTTGTAGTACACAAGAGTGATAAAACATTATTTGTGTTTCTTCCAAATGTGTTGGCATGACCCATACAACATCTTCAATTGCTCCTTAAACTCCACTCAATCTTGAACTAGTGGCACACACCACCAACATACCTTAGTCAGTCTCAACAAAAAGCATAACTTCATAAAAATGAATTTAAAACGCCTATGTGGTACTAGAAGCAAGAAATATATTCATGTGTTGCATACCTTAGCCACTATGAGACACGTGGAGTGTCCACAAAAACTCATACAACTGAACTTCTCAATCTTTTACTGGCTCGAGTATTCAAACACTTGTTCTGGTGAAGATTAAGCAGATGGAACCAACTGTATCACTCTGCCACTTTGAAAATTGAACTTGTGGAGCACAAAATCACTTGAAACTTCAATATAACATACTTTAGACATCATTGAGTATGTCCTCAAAACCACTTGACCAAAACTTCATGTGTGGTGGAATGCAGACTGCAACAGGTCTTTTGTACCACTTGGCGCTACCTTAACACTGTTTGATACTCTGTCACTTCTAACTTTCTTTGCAGAAGGAATATTGATATGAAACCTTGGATATAACACCTTTAGATCTCCATGAACTTAAAATCTTGAACTACAAGAATTGATCTTTCTCTGCAGAAGGATCTGGACCAAAATAGCATGTCTCTGCCTTAGAGTATATACTATGAAAGCCTTAGACTAAACTTCTGCAACTTGTCACTAAGTGTGGTACACCAATCTGATAAAATATCATTGTAGGCATCTTTAAAACACATCAAGACATGTGTGTCCACATTTGTAACTTGATAAGCTTGATTGTCATTGATGTCATGTCAATAAGCTTGATTATCATTGACAAGCTCGATAAGCTTGATTATCAATTGATGAGATAAAGGGGCTCTATAATGAATGATTCATAAGGCGCAACACTTACTAAAGGTTTTAAAAATAGGGTTGCAAGCTAAGTGGTCTTAACCTTGGGGAAAACTCCATGGTTAAGCATGCTTGAGTTGGATTAGTACTAGGATGGGTGACTTCTTGGGAAGGCCCAATGCTTCACCTCTGTGAGAATCACCTAGATGCAATGAGTGCTAATTAGACCATTCATTATCATGAGAGATGGGTTCTTGTGAACCACTACTCATGAAATATGGATCAATGAGTTTGACTTGAAAAATTACACGATTGAATCTTGATAGCAATATCATAATTTGACACGCTGTGGAAAATACCTCCTACTTATCAATTGATAAGTTAAAGGGGCTCTATAATGAACGATTCATAAGACACAACACTTGTTGAAGGTTTTGAAATTTGATTTGTAAGCTGAGTGGGCTTAACCTTGGGGAAAACTCCATGGTTAAGCACGCTTGAGTTGGACTAGTATTGGGATGGGTGACCCACTAGGAAGGTCCAATTCTTCACCTCTATGAGCATCACCCAGATGCAATGAGTGCTAAGTGATATTTCATTATCATAAGAGATGGGTTCTTATGAAACACTACTCATGAAATATGGTTCAATGAGTTTGACTTGCAAAACTACACGATTGAATGTTGATAGTAATATTGTTTAAAGAATGAAGAAGGAACCCTTTGATGTATTGTCATTGATGCCAACATTGTTTGTTGACAGTTTTGTCTAATCCAGTAAATAGTTTTGGTGAGACCTTGATCTGATAATTTGGTCCAAATTTGCTCGTATTATAAGATCGACTTATGAGGTTACGATATGTTGTTTAGGACTGCTAAATACATCTATGATCAAGAATTCAATGATTTTGGTTGATTAGGTTGAAAGTTACAAGTAGTAGAAGATCAACATACAGTTTTTGGGCTTACACAATGCAAGATGGTATGTATTATCGGGTTTGCATTCCTCTAGTGTTTGGATTCAGACTCTACAATTTTTGGAGTTGGTTTACAAGTGTCAGTACTACATATATTCTAGTTGGCACGTGCTTATGCAATCAGATGGGTTGTTGGTGTGTGATCAGTTGGTTTATTTTGTTATTAGGTCTAATTCTTAGTCGACCTAATACTTGAATTTGTGTTATGAAGATTAATATGTACTGTAGATGTTAAGGGGATTTATTTTACATCTGTGCCGACCTAAATCATGCTTTACACATTTTGATTTGAGAACGAAGATGTTATGAATCAATTTTGGAGCCAACAAAGTAATTTTGAATTAAAATAAGTTTACATCTAATTAGGCCAACCTAATTGATGTATGTGGATGTAATAGGGTATATATATGGAACATTTTTGAATTGTATGATGTGTTGACGATGTAATGTGATGTGTGCAAAATCTGATATTGTGCGAACTTGCAAATTTGTATGTGCAAGATCAGTATAAGGGAAAAATTACTATGTAGGTGGAATGACTACTAAGTAGATTTGTATTCAAAGCTTCATTAGAATTAAACTCAGCACAAGGAAGTTGCATCTTATATCAGTTTGCACTTTGGTTGTGTAGCCACTTTTTTTTTGTATCTATTTCAAGTTGTGAGTCTTGTAAGGATAGTGAGTCTTGGCAGTGAGCCCCTATAATATCTTATAACCATTTATAATATATTGTGAGCTAATCCTTGCCATGGTTTTCCCTTTTTGGGTTTTCCATGTAAAAAATCTTGGTGTTCATGCGTTATGTGGTGTTATGATCTCTTTCATGTTTTCAATTATAACTGCAGTTAAATATGTTTTGGTTATTGGTTGGATTATGACTAAATGGTTTAATGGAATACTAATTCACCCTCCTCTCAGTATTTTGGGTGTTCAACAATTGGTATTAGAGCTTAGTTCCCTTTGAAAATCCTAATAGCTTGAGGAAGATCTTGGAGTTTAAACACATGGCTAACAAAAAGTATCTTATTCCTCCAAAAGAAAATTTTGCAATTGAATATGAAGAAGATGATTGCATGTTTGACAAAGAAGAACTTAAAGCTGCTCTTGAAGATCTTCACTGAGTTGAAACTAAGAACAAAAGTTTGAAGGAAAGCACAGGAGAAGCAAATGAATGCATCAAAAAGTTGAGAGAACAAATCAAGAAGTCCAAACTAAAGGACAACATAGAAATTTTGAAACAAGAAACTTTTGATACAGTGAGAGATATGGCACAAAAATTTGGGATGATTGCTTGTTCTTCATCCAATACAGCTGAAGCCAAGGAGCTTGGTAAAGATAAAGATATTGATGCAGAGAAAAATATTCCTTCCATATCTAATTTACCTTTTTTTTCAAGTAGTGGTAAAAGAGGAAAATGATTATTCTACATAAGAGACTCCACACTTGGATGTTGTAGGGAATACGGTTGATGATACACATGCTCCTCCAAAGACATCTGCTCCTCCAAAAGACACTTAGAATACAACCGATGAGAATAATGAAGATTAGAATAAGAATGATGTCAATGATAATGTTGAAGATCACCATGACAAACAAAATGAGGATACTATAAATAAAGGTGAAGAAAATATAAATGGAGAAGAAGAAGGTAAAAATGGAAAGAATAATGATAAGAAAGATGATGAAGATAAGGAGGATGAAAATAAAGATGAACAAACTAGAAAACCCTTCTGAAAAGGGAGAAGAAGAGAAGAAGAGAACCAAGAAGAAACCGAGGTTGAAAGAAATGAAGAATCCTAAAAGACCATAGAGCCATCAAAGTCATCTGGAGAATCCTCTAGTAATACACTCAAGGGTCTTCTGACGAGACAAATAAGGATTCAACTAACCATTCCACCCCAATTGATTCATCTCCCATCACAACAAGGCTATGTAGATCTAAATAAGATCTCACATGTTCAGAGAATGGAGCTCAGAGATACTTTCATTGCCTCTACGAGAAAGGAAATTATATAAACGCATAAGAAGGGGACTAAGTTAATCAATGATGCCATCAAGGATTTACAAGATGCTACCCCTGGTACCACAGTTGATGATTCTCTAACACCTGTTGAGAATTTGAGTTCTGGTTGATTCACTCAGGGAGTAAACCTCTAATCTAAAGGATCATACTGCAAAAGAAGTTGAATCAAGGCTTGTAGAGAAAAGATTTAGTGTGTCCATTTTGAAACGGGGCTTACTATCAAGAACCTTACTACTATGAATTTAGTGTGTCCATTTTGAAATGGAGCTTTTTTGATATGGTAAAGGGACATAGTACTCCCAACAATTTCAAATTAAAGAACCTTATTGTAGACATCTAAATTTAATCACTCCCATATGATTAAATTTACTGTCTTTCCGTCTATCATATTAAATATTAATTTACTAAATTAATATTACACCTTTTATCTCATATCGGTAAAGTATTTAATTTAATAATTAATACTTTATCTTTCACATTCTTCCTCTCTAAATTAAATAAATACACTAATTTATTTAATTTAGTCATTTTTACCCTTTTGATTTAAATCAATTTAAAATTCTTCATTTTCTCTCTCCTTGTCACATCCTCCATAATTTTTCCCTAATCTGAATTAATTTAATTAATTCATGATTATGATGTGCATCCTCTTAATCAAAGAATAATGTCACATGCTCCTACATTTGCCACTTGCCTCTAATCTTCCATTAATTAGCCTAATCCAATATTTGCACAATCTTAACCAAGGTCATTAGCCAGATTTAGCACCACCTTTTAGCCAAACCTTTGCATATACCTTCTTTTAGCATTGACCCCCTTTCCCATGTGAATTTTTAATTCACATTTATATATCCTAGATTCCCCTTTTTTATATGTGAATTTTTAATTCACATTCTATCCTTCCAAGGCTTCTAGAACCTTGGACTTGTCACAATCTCCACATGTGACCAAGTCCCACCTTTTTGGAGCCCACCTTTTATCCTTTAGATCCTCCTAAGAATGTGAATTTTTAATTCACATTTATATCCCCAACCACCTTTCCTTTTCCCATGTAGATTTTTGAGGAATTCCAAAATTCCTCAAATGTCCCTTTCACTCCCACTTGGGGACAAGGAATCCCTTTTTGAGGAAATCTCCTCACTCCCCAAGGTGCTTGGAAGGTACTTGTCCTTCCTCCATCTCATGTACCTTTTTGACACCTCACTTACACCTCATCTTCTCTTGGCCACTTCACCATCCACATGTCAAGATGTGAGGGCTTGTGGGTTCTCAACCCACCATAGCCCTTCATCTTGGCCTTGTTGGATGCATCTCAACCGTTGAATTCTCTAGAGAATTCAAATTCTCCTATAAATACCCCCTCCTCAAGGGCATTTTCAACACTTAGCCATTTGATAACTACATGCTGCCAATTTGCATTCTCACTCATTCACTATCATCTAGCCATCCTTTTGATCATTTTGCATATTCAATCTTCATTTATCCACTCAAGAAGCCATCTAAGGAGCACACAAAATCATCCCAAGCAAGGGCCAACCAATGAGTCATCAACAACAAGGAAGGTGAAATCATTTGCATCTTGTTTTACCTACTTTCATTCTTGCTTTATCACTCTTTAGGGTAATCTTGAAGTGTCCTTAGTCTTTTATCACTTGCATTCTTAAGTTATTTTGCGCATTAGAGTAGGGTAAAACATTAAGGTACACATTTATGGCACGCCCGGTGGGACCCACAAACGGGTTCTTGCATTTAACCTACGTTTTGCTAAGAATTTTTGCAAGAAAAGGTCGTAGAAAGGCGGCAGCACCCTCTATTTTACCGCAGAAAGGCGACAACGCCCTCTGCTTTACCGCAGAAAGGCGGCAGGGCCCTCTTGTTCACTGCAGAAAGGCGGCAGCGCCCTATATCTAACAATTTCATTTTTTAATAGTTTGTTGCAGTTAGGTGTGTACTTAGAAAGTTTTTTCTAACACTCTCTTGCAGTGGGGTGTACCACTTTCCTTTTAAAAAATTTGATAAAGTTTTCTGTAGAGGGGTGGATACGCCCTTTTATTTTGAAGGGCTCTTTTTCTCTAACATCTTGCTGCAGAAAGGCAGAAGCGCTCTCTAACCTTGTTGCAGAAAGGCGGCAGCGCCCTTTACTTTACCGCAGAAAGGCGACAACGCCCTCTGCTTTACTGTAGAAAGGCGGCAGCACCCTCTACTTTACCGTAGAAAGGCGATAGTGCCCTCTACTTTACTGCAAAAAGGTGGCAGCGCCCTCTGTTTTACCGCAGAAAGGTGGTAGTGCCCCTGTTTTGTTGCAAAAAGGCGGCTACGCCCCAAAACAGCACAGTTTGGAAGGTAAAACAGTCATTTTAGCTTCGTTTTTGCTCTTTTTTTTTGCTATTTTCAAGTAGTAACCCTCTAACATTGTTATGGCAAGAATATTGGTGTTTTTTCTAACGTTTTGCAGCATATTAGGGCGTAATTGACCAAGAGCGAAGAAAAAGACACCTAACACTTGTTTGCAGGGCCATCTATTTGATCAGATTTTCAAAAATTACCCTTGTTGTTTTGGAACATAGTATAATTAGGGGGAGTAAACTTCATTGCTTGTTGTGATTGTTTATTCTTGTGTTACCCAAGGGGGCATTAATTTTTTTTCACTTTCCCCTTGCACTTTGTGTGAGCCTGGGGAGTAGTTGGAAGGGATTAGTGTCTTCTTTTTAGTGGGACCTGCTTAGAGATTTCATCACCCCAAGGGACGATTCCAACCACGCGTACCGGCAGGGTATACAAAAGGGGGAGAACAAAAATTGTACCCCAATCCAATCACGTCATAATTGGCGGAGCGTCGAAGCTAGGGTGATACCTATATAGATGTGAAGAGTTGGTCCGAGCCTTTCAGTATATCACTGGGGTTCCCGACTCACGCTTGTGACGGGCTGGTGTTCACGGTTGTGCCTCACGTACCGAAAGTATATCAAAGACTCCCTAGAAGCCTTGTGCATCCTAGATTAAGACCTTGTCTGGCCATATCCTTAATACTAATCATAGGATTGTGTTTGCTTGAAGTGTTTTCTTGTGAAAAATCTGTCAAATTTTTGATAATTTAGCCTTACTTTATCATTTTGCGTCCTTGCCATAGCCATTGCCATCAAAACCAAGCTCTGTCCTACCGCAGAAAGGTGGCAGCGCCCTTGTTTTGCTGCAGAAAGGTGTCAGCGCCCCTGATTTTGTTGTAGAAAGGTGGCAGCGCCCCTGTTTTACTATAGAAAGGTGGCAGCGCCCCTGATTTTGCTGCAGAAAGGTGGAAGCGCCCCTAATTTACTGCAGAAAGCTGTCAGCGCCCCTGATTCTGCTACAAAAAGGTGGTAGCGCCTCTGTTTTGCTGCAGAAAAGTGGCGGTGCCCCTGATTTTGTTGCAAAAAGGTGGAAGCGCCCCTGATTTACTGCAAAAAGCTGTCAACGCCCCTAATTTTTACTGCAGAAGGGCGGATTTGCCCTCCTGAACACCTGAAATTGCCCCATTTGGATCCGTTTAGCCTCTAAACCATCATTTAACACTTCCCAATCATTATCTCATCATCCAAAGCCTCCATTTTGTCACTCTAAGCCTCCTGAAACCTCCATTTGATCCGTTTAAACCTCCATCTTACCATTCTAAACCTTTGTTTAACCATTATAAATCCCCACTCACTTTTCGCAATCATCTCCAATCCACCCATTCATTCTAATTTCCTAATATTCCATTCAAAGGTCCATACCATCATCTAGCGAACATCGTAATTTTATCATTTCCATCACCAAACGCCACTCATAACCAAACCTCCTTAAACTTGCTTTACAAAGTGGTTACCCAAATTGGCCATAGCACTTGAATTTGATTATTAGTCTTTAACTTCGACCCCAATCAATTCGCTTCCACCTAGAGGTGAATTCAGTGTCATAAGTTATCATCCTTGGCCCAATCAATCCATTCTTATCTTAAGGTGGATTCGGTGCCATAATCATCCTCTTAATCAATCAAAGCTCTAGGTCACTAAGGGTAACTTCCTTTGATCAAGCTTAAGGTCTCTCTCTAAAATATTTCATCATCCAATCATACCCATCCAATCATTCAAATCTATCAAAACCAATCATTCAATCAAATTGTCCAATCAACTAAATAATCCAATCCAATCCAATCTAATCCAATCGTGTCAAATCCAAATCTAATCCAATTCAATCTAATCTAATCCAATCGTGCCAAATCCAAATCCAATCCAATCCAATCCAATCAAATCCAATCCGATCCAATATATCCCAACAAAATCTAATCAAAATCCAAATCCTATCAAAATCACACCTCATCCAATCACAATCAAATCATTCGTCAAAAGCATTAATCTACTCATAGCACATTTGCATGCCCGTTCAGACCCGATCACAGGCAAAGAAAATGGCCGACCATCAAGCCCAGAATGCCCAATCAAACAACCCTCAAGATCCCAACAATACAATGAATGTCTCATCAGATCTTAACAAGGGTACCAACATCCCTCACGATCCTCATAATGGTACTTCATCACACTCTAACACCGAAAATCAGAATAACTTGCCACATGGTGAAGAGAGTATGGTTAATCAACCTGAACTCACACTTGAGGAACATTTTAGTAATCCCGCCAATGTGCAAATGACCGACCGTTTGCTTGAGAAACATGGGGAAGAAATCTTGGCCCACCTAATTGAGAAGGGTGTCAAACCCCCCCTCTGAATGTTGACTTGTCCAAATATAGGGGTGCCCCATCTAACATACTCCAAGGTTCACAAAATGCACCAGAAAGTTCATACTTCCCCAATGTTCCTCCAGTTGAGGGTTGGCATCAACCTGAATTTGACAATGTCGTTCTTTACCAGGTTAACTATCCCCCACACGCTTCGACCTCAGTTATGGGAGGTCCTCAAATGCCTGATCCCAATAATCCTTTTTCCTATGGTATGCCACAAAATGTTCCACAACCTCCGCCATTAACATTAACAACACCCCCTCCTCTGAATCAACCTCCAGTCAACATTGGGGGCACCTCCTTTGCCACATCACTTCCACCTCCTGGGACCACAAATCTACCATCTCAACAGCTTCACCAATCCAACAATCCGCCTCAATTACCTCCACAAGGCGCATCCCAGCTGAGCGTTCCAAGTGGTACCCAACAACCCCCTTCACAAAACACTACTACGCTACCTCAGCCATCTCATCAACAACAACCTATACACAATACTTTGGCCTCTTCACAACAACCACCCTACCAACCACAAGGCAATCCATCTCGACCTATTGCTCAGACCATATCCCCCTTTCTCGCATCCATTTTGCGTCTGAAGGCTCAACCACAACACAATACCCCATCTCGGCCCATACAATTTTTGACATCACAACAACAACCTCCCCAACACTACTACTATCACAATCAACATCAATTTCACCAACAACTGCTTTATGCGACCTCCCAACAATCACAACAATACCCTCAACACCAACAAACCCACACGCAACGTCCCATCCAAGTTCTTCAACAACCTACCTCGCACTTTTATCAAACAAATCCGCATTACATCCCACAACAATAGCCCCCGTACCAACAAAATCCCCCATCTTACCAGCAAGCCATGTCATCATCCAATCATCCAAACCCGTATTTCAACAATCCGACGCCCCTTCAGCAGGATCCTTTATCATCCTATCATCAATATCCCCCCAACCCGCCACCGGCTAGCTCGGATTTGTTGGAAATCAAAGCCGCACTTAAGGACCTTCAAGCCGGGGCTACAAAACAATCATTCAAATTTGAGGACATATGCCCATATCCATTTGATCCCTCCATCTCATTAATCCCATTTCCTAAACATTTCTAGATACCAAAATTTGACAAATACAAGGGAAACAAAGACCCTAAGGCTCACTTGCAGGAGTTTTATTCCCAGTGTCAAGAAGTCATGTACAATGATAACTATCTCTTACGCTTGTTCCCACGAAGCCTAGCAAGCCACACCTTAGATTGGTTCATGACCCTCGAAAAAGGGTCCATAAAAACTTTTGCAGACTTGTCAGAAAAGTTTGTATCCTACTTCTCTTTTAATTTGGAGAAGGATACGGACACCTTAGATCTCCTCAAGGAGAAACAACGTGAGGGGGAAACCTTTACCAGCTACCTACAATGGTGGCGTGCATTAGCAAGTCGAATGAAGACCCCTCTGAAAGAAAAAGACATGGTCACTCTTTTCGTGGAAAACTCTCATCCTGACATGGCCCATAATTTTAGATTACATTGTGTCACCACCTTTGCGGAGATAGTGGAAAAAGGACCCATCCTGGAACGTGCCCTTATTGCCAATGGACACATCAAAATACACAGTCATGATAAAGAGAGGTCATTTGCCGATAAACCACGATTTTGGAACAAGAACAAGAATGTTGTGAATGACGGCGTGACAGACACTAAACATATCCAAGTAGCTAATGCATCCCAAAAACAACAACCGTCTGTACCCAACGCCATATCTGTACCACAGGGGGCACCTCGTCCCCCTCAACAATCAAACCAAAACAATCAGGGGAACACCAAACGTCAATACGCCCAATTAGGAGAACCTCTGAGTGTTGTTTTTAATAAGTTGTTACAAATCAATTACCCCATCACATACCCTGTCACCAAGCCATTTGACGAGTCCAAACCTAAGCCAGCATAGTTTAAAGAAAATGAGTATTGTGACTTCCATAAAATCAAGGGACACTCTTTGAATAAGTGTCAGGGTTTGAAAAACTATGTCCAAGATCTCATTGATCGAGGAGATATCAAGGTTGACCCCAGCCAACCTTCGTCATCCAATGCTCAATTGCAGATATACCAGAACACCTTTCCAAACCATAATCAAGGCCCAAACACATCTAGCAATAACCCCCAAGGAAACAGCACAAATAATATAAGCTACAAAAATGTGCCCTTCAATTATGAAGGTGTTATTTATTACATTGAGCAGGTAGAACCCCGAGTATCCATGATACATGTTAAAGCCAAAGACCCCCAATGTGCTATTACTACACGACGAGCCCGCATCACCGTCCCTGCAGCCTCTGCACCCACCCAACCAACTCCTGTAAACTCTCAATACAACATCCTTGATCACCTAAGGAAGACCCCCACTCATATATCCATTTTGGATTTGCTTAAGTCTTCCCCAATACATCAAGAAATCCTCAATAGAGCCCTGCAGGAGACCCACGTGCCAAATGACATCAACCCCACGCAATTCCAAGCTTTGGTGGGACACTTGGCTTTGTCTCATCACCTCCACTTCAGCCAAAATGATATGCCAAACATCGATGTCAATCATAATCGCCCTTTAAATATCGAAGTCGTGGTTGCTCGCCGTAAAATAAAAAGGGTCTTGGTAGATAATGGCTCTGCCCTCAATTTATGTACTTTAAAATTCATAAAATAGGTGGGGTATACTCAAGTAGACTTGAGCAACCAAATCATTACAATCAAGGCCTATGATAATGTAGAAAGAAATTCAGAAGGAATTATTAGTCTTCCTATCCAAGTGGGACCTATGCTTCAGTATACTACCTGTCATGTCCTTGATCTGGACTTACCGTATAATCTCCTCCTTGGCTGCCCGTGGCTCCATGCTATGCAAGCTGTCCCCTCCACGTACCATCAATGCCTGAAATTCCCTATCAATGGACAAGAAATCACCATCTATGCCGACCCCCAACCATTTGAATATTACCGCGCTTTAGAAGCGTATTTTCCCCATTTACATTATTGTCCTGGGGTTGAAATGGGGGCATCCCAGTCATCATCCTCTAATCCACCATCCACCGTGATAACCACTCCATCCTCCACCACTGATCCTTCAGTCACCAAAGTTCAGATCATCGACAAAGGGTGTGGCGAATACGAAATGCATACGGATCTCAATGTAGCCACCATGCCACTGTCACCGCACGAATATGGTCAACCTTCACATGCTACACAAAAGGACGACAAGACTATCACCTTCAGTGGTAAAGACATCCCTACCACCACTTTCAGATCTCCGAGTGTCAAGATTGATGCACCAGAAGAGGACATAAGCCAATGGGTCTACCGAGAAGAGCCCGAACCAGAGACTCCTCTAAAGAAATATTTTCAGGAAAAATACCCTTGGCCGACAAAGTTCGTGGAAAAACATAACTATCAAGGTAGAGGCCTAGGTAAAGAGGAACAAGGGCGGTTGCAACCCATTGATACACCAAAGTTACCAAGAAACACAGGCATTGGGTATGATAAGAAACAGAAAAGCCCTGCAACATCATCTAATACTTCCAATAGTATCACTGTGGACGATGGCTCATTGGAAGACATACCCGAGGAGGAATCCGTCATATATGCGTACGATGACGTCGATCACACCGACTTATCATCCATGTTCGAATGCCTATCCGTCTGCACCATTAGCCTATCCCTTTGTCACCCTGAACTTATTGATTGGGACCTACATAATACCACACCTGTCAATATGTCTGCAGACACATATGTCAACCTTATGGGATTGGGGGAGGATGAACACTCCAGTCGCAAAAGTAAAAATAAGAAAAGTAAAAAGCGGTCATCTAGTGAAAACCTCCCTGAGGCACTTCCTGACCTTGAAAAAGTAAAAATAAAGGATGCATCTGATGGCGAAAACCTCGAAGAGGCGCTGGAAGATGGAGATGTTCATCTTCCCCTTATGGGAACTCAGTTATCTGCCCGATCATCTATTCTGATTGAAGAGACGCAAGAAGTTAATTTGGGAACTGCTGAAAGTCCTAAAATCACCTATGTAGCTAAGTCACTCTCTGAACAAGAGTATCCGGTCTTTGTGCAGCTACTCCAAGAGGGAATCGTTAACTTTGCTTGGTCATACTCAAACATGCCAGGCTTAGACCCTGCCTTAGTGGTTCATCACTTAGACATTCGCCCAGACGCCAAGCCTGTCAAACAAAAGCTCCGCAAGTCGCATTATTAGTCAAAAAGGAATTGGAGAAGTTACTAGAGGCGGGTTTTATCAGACCGATTGACTACTCTGAGTGGATCTCCAATATAGTTCTAGTTGCCAAACCAAACGGAGACATTCGGGTCTGCACGGACTTCAAGGATCTTAACAAAGCTTGCCCAAAAGACGATTTCCCTCTTCCTAACATTGACATGTTGGTCGACCTAACAGCAGGACATGAGATGTTATCCCTTATGGATGGCTTCTCTAGTTATAATCATATTTGAATTGCACCTGAAGACCAACACAAGACCGCCTTCACAACTCCTTGGGGCACTTTCTGTTACAATGTTATGCCCTTTGGTCTTAAAAATGCAAGGGCAACATATCAGAGAGCAATGACGGCCATCTTCCATGACCTCATCCATATCATCATGGAAGACTATGTTGATGACCTATTAGGGAAATCCAGAACACGAGCAGAACATCCTGCCATCCTGAAAAAGATATTTGACTGATTAGAGCATTATAAGTTGTAGCTAAATCCAAAAAAGTGTCTCTGGGGTCACATCAGGAAAGTTGCTGGGTTTCATAGTCTCTCGCAGAGGTATTGAAGTTGACCCCGCCAAGGTAAAGGCTATTCTGGACATGCCACCTCCACGCAATCTACAGCAGTTGAGAAGCCTCCAGGGGAAGATGCAGTCCATCCGTCGGTTCATAGCCCAGCTAGCAAATAAATGTCAGCCATTCACCCATCTTTTGAAGAAAGATTCCACCTTCCGATGGACCCCACAGTGTTAAATGGGTTTCGATAAAATTAAGGAATATTTAGCTCATCCACCGATTTTGATGCCGCCTATCCCAGGAAAACCCCTCCTGCTTTATATCTCTGCTACTTCAGCGCACTGGGGGCATTATTGGCACAACATGACGAGTCATTCAAAGAAAGGGCAATCTACTACATCAGTCGAACACTAGTTGGCTACGAGTTAAATTATTCCCCCATGGAAAAATCCTGCCTTGCATTAGTCTTCAACACACAGAAACTTCGTCATTACATGCTCAGCCATCCGGTCAAATTAATCGCCAAAATTGATCCCCTGAAGTATCTGTTATCTAGAACCACTCTGACTGGCCGCATGGCCAAATGGGTCATGCTTCTAAGCGAATTTGATATAGAATATGTAGAGCGAAAAGCTATAAAAGGACAGGTTATTGCTGATCAATTGGATGAAGCACCGTTAGTAGATGCCTACCCACTAGACACAGAATTCCCAGATGAAGAAATCTACACAGTGACAGAAGCACCAACTTGGACGTTATACTTCAATGGCTCATACACTCATAGTGGATATGGAGCAGGAATTTTATTAGTCACCCCTCAAGGTGACTACATCCCAAAATCATTCAGGATAGCATTTCCATGTACCAACAATATGGTAGAATACGAAGCTCTCCTCATCGGCCTCAAAATTGCAAAACAGTGGCACATAACCCATTTGAAAGTCTTTGGTGATTCTTTGCTGGTTATTAGACAAGTTAATGATGAATTCCTCACGAAAGATGATAAATTGTTACCCTATAAACACATGGTAGATGATTTCAAGAAATATTTCACCTTCATACAGTTTGACCAAATCCCTCAGCTACAAAATAAAGCGGCAGATGCAATGGCCACTATTGGTTCCCTGATTGACATGCCTAAGGACCGAACAGAGTGTGAGTTTCTTGTTGAACAACTTTTAATCCCTGCATATGATGTTCCTGAGACTGATATGGTGTGCGATATTGTAGGTCCCGCCTCCCCGTGGTACCAAGACATATACACTTATCTCCGTGATAATATCATACCCCCAGAACTTACACGCAACCAACGTAAATCCTTTATCCATCGTTCTTCCCGATACATCATTGTTGGTGATACGCTTTATCGTCGCGGGTATGATGGAATCCTCCTTAGATGTCTGAATGAGACCGAAGCCCACACGGTGCTAACAGAAGTACATGGTGGTATTTGTGGAGCTCACTCAAATGGTATGGCTCTGGCCAAAAGGATCCTACGAGCCGGCTATTATTGGCCTACATTGGAACATGATGCTTGCGAATTTGTGAAGAAATGTCTTCCATGCCAACAACATGCAGATTTGATTCACGCCCCGGCACAAAGATCTTCAGCCCCTCCTAGCACCATGGACCTTTTCTCAATGGGGTTTCGACTTGATTGGCAAGATTTACCCACCATCATCTGATGGCCATACATTCATCATTACTGCAACTGAGTACTTCACCAAGTGGGTGGAAGCAATGCCACTCTCACAAATCACCGGTACTCAGATTTCTAAATTCATCCTTTACCATATTCTCTGCAGATATGGTATCCCATCCACCATCCTCTCTGACAACGAAAAACCCTTCAAAAACCAAGTCATGAAACACCTCTGTGACACCTTCCATATCCAGCATCGTTGGTCGATGCCTTATTACCCTCAGGGTAATGGTCAGGCAGAAGCAACCAACAAGACCCTCATTCGCATCCTCAAAAAGGTTGTCAATAACACTGGACGAGATTGGCACCTCCATATTCATCCTGCCCTCTGGGCATACCGTACATCCATCCGCACCCCAACAGGCGCCACCCCCTACTCTTTAGTATACGGTGCTGAAGCCGTCTTGCCAATCAAAGTTGAACTTCCATCATTGAGAATTTATCTGAAGAACCTTATCAGCGAAGAAGATGCTCGTGTTGCACGGCTAGCACAGCTAGAGTTACTGGATGAGCGGAGAATAAGAGCCTATGACCACCTGCAAGCGTACCAAAATCACCTCAAACGTCATTACAATAAAAAGGTCTGTCCTAAACAATTCCAGGTTGGTGAGCTTGTTCTCAAAAAAAACCAACGCACTCAACCGGACCGTGATAAAAAGGAAAAATTTGAGGCAAACTGGTTAGGGCCTTATATCATAGCTGCGAAATACGGATCTGGGGCCTACAGGCTGACTACTCTTGAAGGAGATCCCCTTGATGAACCTGTCAATATCCTCCATCTGAAGAGGTTCTATGCTTAAGTCCATTTGATAACCCCACCTAAAAAGTCAAAAAAATCAAAAAAGTATGAAAAAAAATAAAATAGTAAAGATAAATAAATTCATCCTATGGTGAAAATCACCTCTTGGTGGCGCCTTGGATAAGTATGGATGGTGAAAACCTATCAACAGGCGCCATCCATAGAGGGCTTAATCATTATCTACCCGACGTCCTAGTTATTTTATGCTTACAACCGCACTATCATCCTCGCCCACTTCAGCCTAGGCCGCTTGGTATTTGTTGGTTGAGCATTGGATGACCCCTTTTGCCTATCCCTCATCCTGAGCTTTTTTATCCCACTTTGAGCTTATGTCTTTCGCTCCCTTCGTCGGTCGGTCTGTGTCGTCATATAGGATCATCCATCGTGTCGGTCTCCATCTAGGCCTCACCCTCCCGTGTCATTTTCATCCTTCGTCGAACTACGTTGCCCTTGCGCTGTCACGTAGGCAAGGCTGATCATTCGATCTGCCCCCGGGGCATTTTTGGATCAACTTGTTCTGGTCCTCCATCACTTCATCTTTACTAGTCCATTGTCGCTTTTATCCATGGTCTTTTTATCGAACTACGTTGCCCCTGTGCTTTCACATAGGCAAGGTTGGTCATTTGATCCTCCCCCGGGGCATTTGTCTGTCGCGTGTTGTGTTCTTCATCATCGGTCACCATTGTCTTCTTTCCGCTTTATCCATGGTCTTTTTCCATGAACTATGAGGGATCTGCGCTTTCACGTAGGCAAGGCTAATCTCGGATCGACCCCCGAGCCCCTAGGTCTTTAGGTTGTGTCTTGTCTCCCTTGTGTTGTGTCATCAAGCTATGCCTTTATCCAGCTAGTCCTTAACAAACAAGACTCGCCTGTACCAACGAATCTAAACAATTTTGAATATCCTATATCATATCGATCTTTTCGCCTAGTATCCATCACAGGTCTTAACAGGACACATCCTTCTAAACAAACCTCATCAACTCCATCTATCCCCTTGATCCTATGGCAAAGGACATTTGAAATTGATTACGATTTTTTTTAGGCTTTTCATTCTTGTTTATCATTTGAGCTCCCTATAATCACTTGTCAAGGCCGCCATAATCTATCATATTATGGCGTGTTTTGATTGGTTCACATAGGGGCATATCTTGATCTTTTCTTTTGTGGTGTTTTCTTGGTTGTCCCACGTAGTACCCACCAAGGTCCTTGGGGTCTTGTGTTACGCTGGGACATCCTTTTGTGCTTGTGGTTATCCCAATACCTGGCTCGAACAAGGTCATTATGACTTTGGGGTGTTGGGATAGCCTTCTTGTCTGAAATGTTTGTTTCATGCATTAGACATTAATCTACCTTGGTCCTCCATACCTTGGTGTATCGTGTCTTATGAAATGCTGACAAAGATTTTGAAGATTAAGATACTTGCTCATAATGGGGGAAAACCCATCCTAATAATCAAACCAAAAAAGAGCCTCAGACCCCCTATTGCAAATCCAAAATAAACCCTCTTTGATTAGCTTAGCCCCTTTTTTAAGTGTTTCCAAAATCACAAAAACTTTCCCCACCAGCGGATATCTGGGAATCTCCTCCTTTGGTACCCCACAAAGGTACTTGTGAGATAAAATACTAGCCCAGACACAATCATGTTCCAAACACCATCTCCAATAAAGTTTAGCCAACAAATCCAACCCAGTCAAAGCCGACTGTCGCAATCCAAGACCCCCATAAAGCTTTGGCCTGCAAACAATATCCCACTTCACTAGGCTCCACTTAAAGGAAGACAAGCTACCCGCCCATAAAAAGTGTCTCGCTAAAGAGTCCAAATCCTTAATGAACCCAACATGTGCCACCTGGAGCATACACCCATAGTTGGGAAGAGCTTGCACCATTGATTTAAGGAGTTGAACCAGCCCAACAAAAGATAAGCATTGATGAGTCCAATGGTTGAACTTCACACAAAATTTGTCAAGAATGTTTTGCCAAGACCCTTTAAGGAGAGTACTAGAGGAGATAGGAATGCCAAGATAAAATAAAGGCAGAGAACCAACCTGAAACCTCAAAATATGAGCAATCCTCTGTTGAATAAGCCTCAGGGTATTAAAGAAGAAAATGGAAGATTTATCTTCATTAATCCTTTGCCCAGAAGCAACAAGATAAGTGTCCAAAGCCTTGCACAAATTAGTGGCCTCTCTAACCTTAGCCATACCCATCAATGCAATATCATCAACAAATTGCAAGTGAGACTAGGGAGGTAAATTGTTACCCCACACCCACCCCTGGATAAGACCCGACACCACATTGCTCTTCAACAACCTCTCCAAATCTTTCGCAAGAAGAATGAATAAATAGGGAGAAAGAGGGTCCCCTTGATGTAGACCCCTGGAAGCCCCAAATAAAGAAGACATTTCACCATTTATCAACACCGAAAAAGAAGTGGTTGTAACACAACTCATAACCCACACAACCCACTCTTCAGAAAAACCAAAAGCAATGATAACTTTGCACAAGAAAGACCACTTAACTCTATCATAAGCCTTTACCATATCTAGCTTGATGAACATAGCCTTTTCTTTGGATGCCGCCATGGAATGAATAGTCTCAGTAGCAATGACCGCACCATTTAGGATTTTCCTATCGGCCACGAAGCCACTCTATTCCTCAAAAATAAGCTTACCAAGCCACCGCTTCAACCTTTCAACAATTAGATTGGAAATAATTTTGTGAACCACATTGTAGAGAGAGATAGGACGAAACAAACTCAACTGGTCCTCACCCTCACACTTGGGTATGAGAGCAAGAAAGGTAGAATTCAAGGCCCTCAACTTTTGCTTGTTCCTTTGAGACTCTTGAACCACTTTTAACAAAATCAATTTTATAATATCCCATAATTCTTGAAAGAACTCAATTGAAAAGCCATATGGACCAGAAGCTTTCCCTTTCTTCATCTAAAAGATAGTAGCCTCCAATTCTTCCAAGGTAATTCCACCCAATAGGTGCTCGTTCATCTCACTAGTGACCAAAGAAGGGATGTAGGACAAAAAAAGGTTTTCTTCCACCAACGCCTCCTAGGAGTCCTCTCTAAATAAGGAGGCAAAGAACTGCAAAGCCTCACTAGAGATATCACTCAAAGAGGTCAAATGCTCACCCCTATCATTTATAAGAAAATGAATTGAATTACCATGTCTCGTGGCCTTCACGAAGTTAAAGAAAAAGGTAGTGTTTTTATCCCCCTCCTGTAACCACTCAACCCATGTCTTTTGTTTCCAAAAAATCTCCTCACACAACTCCCATTCTTCGAAAGCTTTCAAAGCCCTTGCCTCCTCCCTAAGAGAATATTTCAAAAGGCCCAACTCCCTAATCTCACGGGTGATAGTATCCAAATCAGCTTGAGCTACAACCTTAGCCTAAAAAATATTACTAAAGCACTACATGTTCCACCTTTTGAGTTGGTACTTCACAAACTGTAGTTGTTTGGAAAAAGGAATACATAGCAATGCCAAAAGAAGGTCTCCCCCTACACCACCACTCAACAACATGATCCTGCAAAGATGGATCCTGCAAGCACATGAGCTGAAACATGAAAGAAGGAGAATAAGTTACTCGAGCTAAAGCATTAGATAATTTGATAGGGAAATGATCTGAGCCCCTCCAATCCAAAATCTCAGAACAAGTCGACCAAGAACGACCAATCCAAAAACAAGATACTAAGAACCGATCAAGCCTCTCAACAATACAATCCACCCTAGTCTCCTATTATTCCAAGTAAACTAACCATTACTAGGCTTGATATCAACAAGATTCAAAGCTGAGATGTTATCGCATAGTAGAAATGCAAAGGGCTCCAGCCTCATAGTTCCACCCTTTTTTCATCAAAATCTGTAATGGCATTAAAGTCACCTACAATAATCCAAGGAAAGAGAGGAATATAGCTTTGAATAAACCTAATATGAGACCACAAGTATTGCTTATGAGGAAAATCAGAAGGCGCATAAATGTTGGAAGGAAGAATTGTTTCTCTCGTTTGCAAGCTTGAAGCAACCACATAAATAGATGACTTACATAACATCCACTAGAGAGAACTAATCTTCAATGTATTCCATAAATAGGCCACATCCCCCGCATTACCTTGGGCCCTAATGCATTGGCATTGACCTTGTCCCCAAAGTTTAGGCATCATATTCTCAATAGACAACTTAGTTTCCTGTAAAAACAACACATCAGGAGAATGCTTTCTCACTAAATCACGAACAAATTTTTGTCGAGGGCCACTATTCAGGCCCCTTACATTCCATGAGAAGACAATCTTTCGAGGGGTTAGAAAAATGAGAGTCCAAAGTCTTGACAATACCTGACTGCACAAAAGTTTCCCCCATCATCTTTATTTTCTCAAAGTCCTTCTTTATCCCAGCCTTGGAAGACTTCTCAGCCACTCCATTTTTAGATCTTTCTGAAGAATCCCCAATGTACAAGAAGCCTTATTGCCTTTCTCCAAATTAGGCCCCTCTTTCACTAAAGGAGGAGAGATCTCACCTCCCCCTTCATCACAACCAAAATAACCTTAGGCCCCGCTGAAACTGACATACTGAAGTCAGTGTCCATTTGCAAAGCACCAACATACTGTAGATTATGAAGACTATCATAAATAATGCCCTCCTGACCCATCTCCACAACAACATGATCCATAGCCAACAAACCTGGGTTCACCTCTTGCTGACTAAGGTCATCTAGAATCTCAAATCTATTAAAAGTGTCCCCCTCTTGTTGCTCCTTCAAACACCTCTTCCATCCACGATTTCTATTATGGGCCTTCACAAGAATGAAACCCTTTGTACCTGCATCATCACCGGGAATGGGAGCCTTCCCTTTATCAACCTTATGAGGGTTGTGAGGAAGCTGAGTAGATTGAGGCTCAAAAGATTTGGACCTTAGGCATTTTCACTGCAAATGGCCATATTCATGACATAAACGACAACGAAAAGGAAAATTCTCGTAACCAAATTGTTGCACCCAAGAATACGAGCCAACTTGAATTTCCAAAGAGTCAGGAAGAGGATTACTCAAATTGATCTCAACACAAATGTGGGAAAAGTCATTACCTTTCTATCCTGTGTTTGTTGAGAAGGACCCACTGGCTTCCCCAAGATCGAAGCAACCGTTTGTAGGATATCATTGTGCCAAAACTCAACTGGAAATCGAGGAAGGTGCACCCACTTCGGAACCTGGTTCGGGAGCTCCTCTGAGGGATTAAAACCTGCATGTCATGGCTTAATTAATAAACCAATTTGGTTGTGGAAATAGGGCCCACCTTCAAAAATTCTATCGCGATCAACCATATAGTTCAAAACCACCATGAAATAATTATTCGCCAACAACATCACTTCCATTTCGTCTTCCAGAATCCAAGTCCGTTGTGCCCATTACTCCAAAAATTGGAGTGAAACCCGCATTCCCATGAATTTACAAATCAAGGCATGCTTCGAGAAATATTCAATATGCTCCGCAATTGAATTTGGTTGTATCACCAACATCAACCTTGCTTTGCATCGCTCCAGATGACCATTGATTTTTGGAATTCAAGGTCCTCCAGACGGAGCAAACTCTCTGATCCCCAAGTCATTATTAAACAAATTGTTATCAACCACCCTCATCGAAGGAGGAGGTGATTTCATTCCAAAAGCAACACGAAAGTCCAAAGAGGGTGTGTATCCAGATGTTTCACCAGTACCCATCACCACAAAAACACAAGAGCCTCAAAGAAAAGATGAACAAGGATTCACTTGTATCAAGACCAAAATGAGATGGCAAGAAATCCACCTGAAACCCCCACTGCCACTGAAGAAGGATAGAATTAAAGAGAGAGTAGTGCACAAAAAAGAGAAGCCCTAACGTAGCACCCCTAGGCACCAAGGACTCCCCACCGAACAAAAGTAAGCGCCGCACACACTAGATCTCCCCTCAAACGTAGAAAATGACACACAACACACAAAAGACCCCACTCCAAGCTCTACTAGATGCATGCATAGGAAAACTAGAACATGCAAGGCACGACTTACTAGCCGCAGGCTTGCAGCAAACCTTCACTCGCGCTCGACCTCATCTTCCAACCTCACCTGGATGCATGAAAGTGTTTAGAAAAGAACCCATTTTCAGGAAGACAAGTTTGAAGAGATTTTTGAAGGGGAAGATAAGAGGTGTATAATTTATTTAGAGAATAATATTAGGGTGTTTGTTGCAAGTTGGGACTGATTTATAATAGTCCATTAAAGCATCAAAACTATAGGTTGAAGCTACATGAGTTGCAGGTGGAATGGAGGTGCTGGAAGGTGAAATAATTTGCAAAAGATTGCATAGATGAAATAGTTTATTTTTTAAATATTATTCTATTGCATATCAGATGTTGGTATGGGTTTATTTTTATGTTCATCAGTCCATTGATGACTGAAAACTCTTGTAATCAGACTTCTTTAATAGAGAAATTTGGTGTTTCCTGTGCAAGCAATTTTCTAAATTTTAAATTGTAAGTTTAATTTTTTGTTGGAGATTTTGTTGAGAGGTTTTTAGAGAGGGTTTTGAGAGTATTAAATCCTCTCTCCATTAAATTTCATGGAATTTTTCCAAAATAGACAAGTTAACTTCACATGGTCCTACAAATACATGCCTGGATTGGACCCTAATCTAGTACTACATCATCTAACAGTAACACCAAGGGAAAAACTAGTAAAGAAGAAGCTATGCAAAATACACCCTCAAATAGCATTGTTGGTCAAAGAGCTTCAAAATTTGTTAGATGTGGGTTTCATTCAACCAATTGATTATCTCGAGTGGATATCAAACTTGGTCCCTATCACTAAACCCACTGGGGGCATCAAAATATGAACAAATTTTAGAGACCTAAATAAGGCATGTTTTCCTTTACCTAACATAAATATGATTGTGGATTTAACAAGGCATGTAATGCTATCCTTAATGGATGGATTCTCAGGATACAATCATAATTGCATTGACCCTAAGGATCAACATAAAAAACATTCACTTGTCCATGGGGAACCTTTTGTTCGAATGTCATGCCCTTTGGCCTTAAAATGTCAGAGCTACCTATCAATGGGCTATGAAAACTATCTTCCATGACATGATGCATATCCTTATGGAAGATTATGTTAATGATCTTCTAGCAAAATCACTCACCAATGAAGGTCATCTTGACATATTGGCTATTTTTTCTGATAGATCAAAGAAGTATAACATTCGGCTAAATTAGCATCAAGGTAAACCCAACAAAGGTAAAATAAATAATTGGCATGCCT